>JAOBYE010719290.1:0-10643 GCA_025403585.1 Parazoanthus swiftii
GTATTTCTGCCTTACCAGCCTCGACTCGAAGTTTTTGTCCGTGACCAGTGAAGCGTATTATGCATACGGTCTATATTTGCACTGTTTTTTCTTGTAAAATCGTTTCCGAAATCAGCACTAGTTAAAAAATTTGGTAGATAGCAAGCTGAATAAACTTGAAACTTGATTGTTTGATCGATTGACTGAATTGGTTGATTATTTGATTGATTGGTTGAATTGTTGATTGGTTGGTTGATTGATCGATTGGTTGGTTCGTTGACTGATTGATTGGTTGAATGGTTGATTGGTTGGTTGGTTGATTGATTAGTTGATTGATTGGTTGGTTGTTTGATTGACTGATTGTCTTTTTGTTTTATTGGTTGGTTGATTGAATGGTTGGTTGATTGAATGGTTGGTTTATTGATTGATTGGTTGAATGGTTGATTGATTGGTTGGTTGATTGATTAGTTGATTGATTGGTTGGTTGATTAGTTGATTATTTGATTGATTGGTTGGTTGGTTGGTTGTTTGATTGACTGATTGTTTGGTTGTTTGATTAAATGGTTGATTGATTGGTTGGTGAATTGATTGATTGGTTGAATAGTTGAATGTTTGATTGGTTGGTTTCTTGATTCAGTGGTTGATTGATTAGTTGTTTGATTGGTTGTTTGATTGGTTGATTGACTGATTGGTTGGTTGGTTGGTTGATTGATTGGTTGGTTGGTTGATTGATTGGTTGGTTAATTGTTTGATTCTGTTGATTGACTGATTTCTTGAATGATTGATTGTTTGATTGGTTATAAGTTTAAGACTAAATGGCACTACTCCTGATTACTTAAACGTTCTTTTAAAAAACAAACTCCGATGGTCATCTATCTTATTGAGTGTGCGAATCCCCCGTTTTACACGAACGCACGCTCACGCTAACAAAACGCGCACACAGCTTTAAATTGATCAGTATAGCTTGCGCGATTGGACGTGTTTTATACCTTGATATATGACTTAAACTGTGGATTGTTTGTTGGATTCACTTTTAAATAAGACCACGTTATTATATTTACGAAGTTCAACTAAAACCGTAAACGCTATTTAAAGTTTTGCTTGATAGTGCTAAACGGGAAGTTTTTGAAGGAATTAAAAGTTAATTTGCGCATTTAATTTATACCGCGGTATCATTCGTACGATAACAGTTTGGAGTGTGCGTAGTTTGGAGATTTAACAAAACACACAAAACTATGATGATTTCGATGTTGGGTATTTTATCAATTTTTTTTTGAATAAGGTTTAAATTATTGTATGTTTAACATACAGAAATAAAAGCGATGGGGCAAAGCGTCACAACAAAAATTTTCAAGCTATGTCTGTAAGACCGTTTTGCCATGCTACTATGATTCCAGGACGGGAAAAGCCTAAACGGGATCGAGGTTGCACTAGGCAACTGACTGATATGCACTTCCTGTAGCAGCGTGCTTCGATAGTCAATCACAACTTGTTCAAACAAGGAATTAGATCCCCTAAACTCAGCCGTATATTAATCTTCAACTTTGTTCAGATTCTTGTTCTGAACAGTACACTCTTTTTTTATTAAGAACCAGTAAAATTTTGCTAAGGCTCAATGTTATTATTTTTTCTGCAATTTCAGCCTCAAAATGATCTTGTTTAGTTCTTAATTGCTATGTTTTCCGTAGGGGGTTAAACTCGCCTAAACTTCGGTAAGGTGCTTTTGTGCACTGTTTCACAAGAAATTTGAAGTGCCGTTTGCAAGACAAACCTTAGTTTGAATGCCATGGGTGCGTTATTGGAGAGCTGAGTACTGTAGGACTACTGCAGTTCAACAATTATACACTTGCATACATTTTTGATTCAGCCTCAATTTGTTCTTATTTTGTTCTTATTTTTCGGGACAACTCAGCCTCAATGTTCTTATTAAGTTTGTTTTTAATAAAAAAAAAAGAGTATATTTAATTAAATGGCACATTTTTAAAAAAACAGAACCTACTGGACTCGCAAATTGTTTTAAAAAACCGTCAATAGTTCATGAGCAAATCCATTACCATATGGCATGTGGGGAAATATTGAATAGTCACGTAATCTTAAAATCGACATATGTAATTATTACAATACTTCCAAATGTGATGGCCACTTCAAAACAGTCCATCGGGTGACGTCACACATCCACGCGTGCTCTATAAATTTTTCACGTTTGGTCACACATACAACACGTATACACACCTATACAAATCGATACACTGATATTAGTTATGCCACTGGTACACACTTTGTAACATCAGTTATGGATGAAACAATGTGTTGCGGTAATGGAACCGGTTAAGTTACTTGTGGTAATGAATGTCAACTGGTCAGTTGCTGCAACGTATTTTGTAGAAGACCTAATAACTGTGACACATGTTGGAAAATTAACTCCATTATTATCGAGAAACTATTGAGTATTGTGCGTGTGTGAGCGGTCCGTGTCGAGTCTTTTGTTCGATTCCTTTGTTATATCATGGATCATGACAAACTGAATTGATTAGTTCTGGCTTTAAAAGTCCGTGTTATTAAAGGAGACATTTTCAGGTTCCACTCAATACGGCATTGGAACACAGTTTTCACATAGGCAGGTCTTGGAGTTGTAAAAACATCCTTAAAAATCGGAAGTAGAAACTTTGGCACGCTTGAATGCCTCCAGCTGTCACTAATCTTACCGCTTGTTACGTTGCTGTGCACCCGAAAAGCGTTCTCAGTAAATCATTAAACAATACAATCGAGATTTGATTGGCTCAAACAAACACTTTTCAGCTCTGATTGGCTAACTGGTAGCAGTTCCTTGACAATATACTCTGTTTAACCACGCGTCTATTTCATCTGTACATTTCAGACAACATTTTTTCGAATCAAAGTTATTATGGCAAACTCGTAACGACCTCTAACGGAAACAAAGTGAAACCGAAAATGGAAGTATTTCAGACGCTGGCGATAGTATTTTGCTTCTGCTTTTGCTGTTTCTCAACAGGATCTTCAACGGACAACAATAATCAAATATCGAATTCGTGTTCTCCGAATCCGTGTCTGAACTCTGGACTGTGCAAAACGAACGGGAGCAATTTCTTCAGTTGTCAGTGTCCGCAAGGTTTCCGTGGAGCAAGATGCGAGCTGAAGCCAGGAGAGTGTTCTGTAAATCCCTGTCAGAACGGAATCTGTAAAGCTGACCCAAACGGCACTCCGCGGTGCTTCTGTGTCCCGGGTTACGGCGGAAAGTACTGTGAAGTGAACGAGGATGAATGCGCCTCATCGCCCTGTCGTAACGGGGCAACTTGCATTGATGAAGTGAACGGTTACAGATGTCAGTGTCGAGATCACACATTCGGCAGTCATTGTGAAATCCGCAGAGAAGACATCGAGAAATGCATCGCGGACTGCAGCGGAGGTGTGTGCTGGCGAAACGAATCCCGTGTACATGGCGTGTCGTGGGGCTACGGTGAGAACATTTGTAACACAAAACATTCGTGTTTTGGTGGGCAAAATGATACCGAAACCAATCGTTACGATGTGTTCCTGGACGTTCAGATGCATCCACTGCAGATACAAGTTGGTGATACACTGAATTTCACCACCGATCACAGCATTGCGCCTGAAATCATCGGAATGATTCCGCACATCGTTCCAGTTGATGTGTTGGACTCGGCTAACGCTTTTATTACCTGCAATGAATCGCACGGCATCCCCCTTGTGAAAGAACCCCGCTCGAACATTCTTGTAGGATCAGAGTTATTAAAACCTGGTATTCAGTATTTCATAGCGAACATTGATGCCGTATTCAGATGTGAATTCGGATTACGTCTCAATGTGAGTGTCAAGCACAACAAATGTAAACAAAACGCGTCGAAATCCGAGGTTGGGTTGTGTTCGGATCACGGGCGCTGCTTTACAAACTTTTCCCTTCCAGATTTCCGCTGCAAGTGCTGCGCCGGATTTCGTGGCGAATTCTGCGACAAGATTGATTACTGTTTCTCTAAACCCTGCAAAAATGGAGCCGAGTGTCAGAACGTTGAGGGCGCTACGAATGGCGAAAAACATGTTTGTTTGTGTAGCGCCGGCTACGAAGGGAAAGATTGTTCAATTGTCAAAGATATGTGTGCGTCGAGTCCGTGCAGAAATGGGGCGAAGTGCACTTCGAAAATCAACGATTTTTCTTGTGCGTGCCCAAAGGGATACACTGGGAAAACGTGCGATGTCGATTTTGATGAATGCAGCTCGAACCCATGTGAAAATGGCGGTTCATGTACGGATGGAGTTAACACGTTTTACTGCAGTTGTCGACCCGGGTTTACAGGTACCAGTTCATTAACCGCAATTTCAATGAGTATGAATGTACTTCCAGAGTTTATCTTTAGGTATTCAGTGTTGTGAAGTAAAGTGTTTACAATTTTTCGTTCTGTGTATATTAGCTACCTGTACAACCTCATAACAATTTATAAAAATTTCACTTTGACTTATTTTTCCAGCTTTATAAAATACGAAATATCAGTTGGTTTTGTAAAATGAAGGTGAACTTCCTTTGAACAAATGTGTCAAATATGAATAATTTCAAAAGTCTCTTTCGTGTCATAAGGGGCAGTCATTATGAAACGAAAACGAAAGTTTTTTATGCTATTTCAATATAACGGTAACTCAAAAGCTCATAAGTTTTATCGAAATGAAGTTTTTTAATGTTGATGAAGCGACCCTGTTGCTCCAAAAAACAAAATATATAATTTTATTAGATATAAAAGTAAAGACTGTGGTCTGAATGTACCTGCGGGCTATTCACGAGATAAAGAAAGACTAAAAACAATCGAAAAAGTAGACACACCAATGAAATGAAGTGTTTAGACAAAGTAAACATGGAGGTGAAATGTACATCAAAATAGAGGAAACTGACAATGAAATTTACAAATATTAAAATGGAAAGTGACGTTATTGTTAACTCAAACAAAGAAAGCGGCTCGCGCCACATGGAAACCACATGTTATGATCAGTTTGTGCCTATACTTTTGAAACTTCCCAATCGAATAGGTGCTGTATTGCACTTCTTAGTTGTTACAGGAACGGAGAATTCAAGGAAATGATGAAATCTGATGGTTATACTTTCCATCTTTTCTATTTTCTCTTCTGCCCATTTTTTTTAAAAAGGATGCAAAAAGTGACCATAATTAAAGAGACTAAAATGAAAATATCTAATCTTAATTATATGTTGCATATTTAAAATCTGGGTTAATGTTCAAAACCAATGCATTATCTAAACATATTAGCGTAAGATGAGTGAATCCCCATACCTGTTGTTGCTGGCAACTCTCACCTTTTTGTATATATATACCGTAGAAATAAATATATTTTTGTTGATGCTTTAAGCACAGTAAGTTGTTATCTAGACAATTTTTGTAAGTTCTAGAAAACTAAATATTACATGGTAATTAGTTATAGCCAATCCAACCACTTCTTTTATAAAAATTATAGCTCTTATCTGAAGAAAACCAAAAAGGTTTTTACAATGTTGTGAACTCCCAAGACTAAACACAAAAATTAAAATGGTTGGGGAGTGAAATAGACATTTCTTTTATAAGAAAACTGTTTTGAGTGTCCAACAACAATTAAAATCAAAATTCTAACCTTTTGTCATGTCATCCAAAGTTGATATAATAATATTTATTTTTGTCTGTACAAATCAAAAAGCTTTGGAATAATGATGACATATTTGAAACTTTTAAGTAATTCAGTTCTGTCTCTAAATGAAAGAAGGACGCAAGGTGTTTCATTTCCACATGTCCAGCTATGAAACTCATTTCAACTCAGAACACAAACAGAAACATTCTAATCCTTCAGTTTTACTATGACCTTAGTTCATAGAAGACATTTCAATTTAATATTTTAGATTTCCATTTTATTATGAAGATATGGTTTGTTTTTGATCATTTTATACATTAATTTGTTTTAAGCTTATAGTTTCAATACTTTTGATATCATGTCACTAAGTAATTTAACTGAGCACCATAATTTGTTGGTGTAAGATACATTATCAGGACTATGTTACCCCATTTTAAATAAAGGCTACTACAGACTTCACTTGGAAAAACTCCTTAAAAAGAAAATGAGATTTAGTTACAAAAATACCTATCAATATAGGTATTATAAATATGTACATGTATACAAATTCTTCAGTAATTTATGTATATAATTGGCTTTTCTTTTTTCTTTTGATTTTTCCATGTATTTTTGTTTATTGTATTATGGCTGCATAATTGCTCTTTCTTATTATTAAATGCAAGGGTACCTGACACATTTAGCCATCACTGGCTATTCCAGGTGTACTCTCAGTACTCAACTCTGAAATAACCTTGTTATTCCTAATTACCAATACGAAAGGCCTGAGTGCAAACATAAAGATAGTTAATTTTGGTTGTTTTTGTTTTGTTTTGTTTTTTTTGGGGGGGGGGGGTAACTCTAGTACTTGGTGCATTACTGAGACATTACTTTCATTTGAATAAACTTAGGTTCTCACTGTGAAGTCAACATAGACGAATGTGCATCTAGTCCTTGCCAGCATGGGACATGTATTGACCAAGAAAATGGTTTCAGGTGTTACTGTACACCTGGGTATGGTGGCACAAAGTGTAACTACAATCTGAATGAGTGTTTGTCCAACCCTTGTCAAAATGGAGGATTCTGTAGTGATGAAGTGAGTTAGCTTCTACTTCTGTGTAGAAATTATTACAAAGTAACTCTAATGGCAGTTTTGACTTTTCCAAAAGTGCTAAAAAAGAGTAAAACTGTGAGACAACTAACTGTATCAGACTGTAATGTGTTTTAACAATTTTTATATATTCAGTATTAATTTTAGTGAAAATATTTGGTCAATTTTATCTTAATCCTAAGTGTGAAGCCTCCACATTCATTTTGTTGTTGAAGAGAGAGAATAGTGGAGAGATTGTAAAACAAAAAGTTTTTTTTAAGAAGTGAGGCTGGATCTAAGCAAACAAATGCTACTCCTCTGACACAAGATTAATAATAATTATAACAATAATAGTAATAATAGTAATAATAATAGTAATGAGCTTTACTTATTCAGCAAGTAAAGCTATTCTCCAGCTGGTGGTTTATATAAGTTATTGTTATAATTAACTCCAAAACCTAAATTTAAACTTTCTTCTAATCCAGAAAAATGCAATTTCTTCAAAATCAACAACTCTTTAATAATAAATAATAATATTTCTCATGCCTCCAAAAAACACCAATTTGTTTTTGAATCTTTGTCAACTACATGTAGATAGTAAATGTGACCTCTCCAGATTTCAGTTGAAATTTTAGCATGTGATGTAATCTCGTAGGAGCTTCAATTACTTTTTGATGTGTGACACATAGTTACCTGGTAGACATGCTCCTCAAAAGTTTAATAAAAAATTTTAAGATGAACATGTACAAAATCAGTGAAAACTCACTTACTCTTTGCATGCTGCGATTGTCTATTTAAACACAAATAGTGCCTGTGCACATAAGGACTATTTTGATTAATATCAATTGGTTCAAATTTATTTTCTCCCAGGTGAATGGGTATAAGTGCCACTGTGGTATGGGCTACAAAGGCAAACACTGTGAAGTTGATATTGATCTCTGCACTGAGCCCGGCCTGTGTGTAAACTCAGTTTCATGTTCAGACAAAGGCAGCAAAGTTGAGTGTGTGTGTCGCCCAGGTTACACAGGGACAAACTGTGCTGTCAACATTGACGAGTGTGCATCTAAACCTTGTAAGAATGGTGGAACTTGTCATGACAAGGTCAATAGCTTTGAATGCCGATGTCCTCCAAGCTTCTCTGGCAAGACTTGTGAAGGTTTGTTTATGACTATGTGTCAATTCTTACTTTGCCTCCCACTGATAGCACCATTTTATCCACTGATATGATGCAGGGCAGGGAGTGAAGAGGTCAAAGGATTCATCCTTTCCCTCCTTTTCACCTAGTCTCACTAACTCTCCTTGTATACTGGCAAATGTGGGTTTGGGGGAGTGGCCAATAGCCCCCCCCCTCCCTACTGTTGGCAAGATTCCCCCTTTCCAGTATTAGGGGATTTACTCCTTTCGAGGACTCTTTTGTAAATCACTCATCAGTGAAATTGATATCCTCAATAAAGATTATTATTATTATTCTGAAACTTATGGATCCATCCCCAACTGGTAACTTTGAAATGTCAAATACCCAGGGCCAGTTCTTTGTCCAAAAAGATAGCTTTTCTAAGACTAATCTTGAAATATTTTGATCTTTCAACATCAGTCTTGGACCTTCTACTGTAATCACTTTTAATTTAAATCATTTATCTATATAAATTAAAGAAATTTGGATGATAAATTAGCACTCTCCAAGACATTTTTCAAGTCATTCAGAATTAACCCTTTCATTTCTTAAGTGCAAAATGATGAGTTGCTAAGTTATCATTACTTGTAAATGGTTTCATATATTTCCTCTCAATAGGTTAGGAGAATTTTATATTTTACCTAGCATAAATTTGTTGACAATTTAACACTTTTCATTTTCTTGAAGCTGATCAACCTATCTGATACTTATTTTATACTCCCAGGAGAATATAGATGTTGATAAACTTGGAGACAGTACAGCAAGGGTTAAGTCTTGTGTCAATAAAATATAAATAACAAATTAATTTATAATGCAGTAAGTTATAAGGTCAGAATTTGGCCTGCCCATCCCTGGCCTGTAACAAGATGTAACTATGGTGGGTTACTAACATAAAAGGGTACTAAATACCTTATACTTGTACTTGTGCTAGTTGCAGGCAAACCGTCCTCAAGTCCTGGCACAAGTGCCACTGATCCGTCTCACATACTGAGACTCAAGCTTATGACTGAAGACTGCCATCTGTTGAAGGTGGGTATTGTAATCGGTTAAACTTGTTTCATTAATAATTATAATGTATTAGATAATTATTACAGGTCTCAAATAAAGTAAACTTTATTTAGTAAATATAAAAGAAAATACAACAAACCAGGAGCAATTAACTAAAACTGCTACTAACTAAACCATTTAAACAAATGCACTGGTCACTTTATAGTATGTAGGGTATTTCCTCAATACTTTCTTTCTTACATTTAAATAACTTTTTGTATCAGACATATTATCTTTTTTATGTCTTTAAATTCCTAAAAGGTGCATGGTTTGAAAAGTTCCCCCTTCCCAGCCCAACCCCTTATACCAAGTGGCCTTAGAAAAATAGAGGAGGTGTTAAAAAATTTTGCCCATTCACTATCCACAAATAATTATACAAAACCTGTTTCTTTCATAGTTCTTAATTGTTTTTATGCTTTGTATTCAGGGCATTGTTATCAATCACAACCACTGGAATGTCACCGATATTGTTAGTATAATTTATGTGTCACTGTCAGACAATTTAATGCCACTTACGATATCTTCTAAAAGCACAGGAAGGGAGCTAAACTATTTAAGCTTTGGATGAAACTAAGGTGCTTTACCCTCAATTAAGAAAGGAAAATAACAATAATAATAACGATAAAAATAATTTTTACATATAGGAATAGGTGTGCACATAGAATACAAAATTATTTAATTTGAAACAGGATTTTAACTTAAGGGTTAAATAGACTCTTAAAACATCTCAATGTGACATATTTGTTTGATAATATAAAGTGGTTTAAAAATAAAAGTCAATTTTAGAACCTTTTAATTTGTTAGTTAATATTTTATACTTTGGTTGGTGATTCCAGAACTAGGTAGGTTTTAGGGCAGTGCGTTTTCTGGATAAAATATTTGTGGGTTACTTCTTTTTGTTATATAATGAACTTGGTCCTTAACTCTTTCAGCAATCCTTATTCTTCCTGTGCACCAAACTCAAGTAACCTGAATTTTAGCTAAGATAAATCCTTTGAGATCAACTTTGCAATATGGGTTCTAAACTGTTTTTGTATTTGTAACTCCTGGTAAAAGTCTTGTGTAAAGAAACAAATTAAATATTTCTTGGGAAACATGCCCCCACCTCTTTAAATTACTACTTTAAAGTGTTTTGGGTTGGTTTCTTTTCAAAAATGCGATATTTATCTAATCATCATTTATGTCCAACAGGGCTCTGATGTCATTCATGACATATACAAGAACATTGCAGTCAGCATTGCTGAAGCCTGTAAATGTGGTTTCTCAGAAGCACACATCATAAAGGATAGCGTCACCCTCAAGTGCTATGATAGCATCAGTGCTGAGATCAGAATGGAAATTGTCCAGGTTGGACGCTTCTCAACTCAAGACCTTATCTGCAAACATGCAGAGTTCCTGACACTAAACAAGAAAGTTATCAACTTAGGTGAGCACAATTTATTGATCATCTTTAAGATGCCTTCAGTCTTCAAAATCATGACAAATAGGACAACTACCAAAATGCTTTATAACTTTTCTTTTTTTGTTCCCAAACCAGAATAGTAGAATAATTGACACTAATTAACTGAAGGAGAAAGTGGGCAAAACATTCTGGTAGTTATTGCATATGAAACTGTCGTGCATTGCCAAATCAAGTGTCCATTATACTGAGAAAATTAACCAATATATATGCCATCTCTATACTCTCAGATTATATAAACCTGAAAACAAGAACATTTTACTGTGAGAATTCTA
>JAOBYE010719301.1:0-10642 GCA_025403585.1 Parazoanthus swiftii
GCTCATTCCTGCCAACCACCTCCTGAAGGTCTACCTCTTCTTAATCCGCCCCGTTTTAGAATATTGCTCTCCAGTTTAAACTATCTGAATGTTTGAAAGACCTTGTAACACAGAAAAACAAACTGACACTTACCTACAGTGAACAACAATCGGTCCTGAATTGTTTCTGTTTGCTGCAGTGGATTTAACTATGAAGTTCAAGACTGGAAAGCAATAGTCCGGCGCCCCGTGGTCTGGCCACGAAGTAAAGTGGTACTGCTTCACAATCATGGGCCTCACTTCGTCATCACCGGGGTCCTGGTCAGGAACAACAAAACTATTCGTACATCTCAATACCTTGGTTGCTTCAAAGCATAGTTATTAGAACTAACTGGTTATGAAGCTCAACGAAATTCAAAAGGAGTATACAAAGCTGCTTTGTCTTACACTGTAGGTTGAACGAACCGTGACAGTGCACACTGCTTTGTTCAACGTGTCAGCTCAAATGTTACTACTGGTTAGTTGTTCACATGCATTTCAAAAACTTTTGTGTTTTGTGCATCGTCAAGGCCAACGAACAAAATAAAAGAGACAGAGAACAAAAACATATAACAGAGAAACTGGCCGAGTTTCATAACCATTTAGCTCTATTAACTATATATGTTCAAAGGAACACAGGTTTATAAGAAAAGTTTTAGTTAACGATCATTACCGGACAGTCTAGGATGCAACCAATGCAAGTGAAAAAGGAAACAAGAAAATGAGAAACAAACCAGTGACACACGTTTTTATGGCCAATTGACAAGCGCTCTAACTACTAAGGCACATATACAACAGCACAGAGAGAACCGCGTTAACCAAAGACAAGTTTAGCAATTCAGACCCCGTCTACTCGCAACTAACTCTGGAGGACTAGTTTTGAAAAACCTCTTTGTTCTGCCTTGGCGTATAAGCTGAATATGGGTTTTGATCAACAAAGGTTATATGGTATGTTTTTCGCCGTAAGGTTTGGCGTAGAGCTGACGTTTCGAGCGTTTGCCCTTCGTCTGTTCTAGCGAAAAACACATCATATCAACCTTTGTTGAACAAAACCCATGTTGTAAAAAGCCAACTCGCAAATACAAAAGAAAAATACACAAAAGTCGAAAAGACAAAGGTCTTAACAGACCAGGTTTGCTTTTCTTGCTTTACTTCGTCCACTGTGAAAGGTCAACCGCGTAATTTTTTAGTAGAAAAAAGTTACACACTGCATGCATACAGTAAAAATTAGATATTGAAGCACTGTCTTACAATTGTGCAGTTGACCTTTCTTAGTGGACGAAGTAAAGCAAGATAAGCAAACCTGGCAGTGTTTTTCTTAAAGCCGGTACACCGGTAAATTGTACCGACTTCCAGGTGACCGTACCGCCCTTCCCCGCAGTTTTTCAAAACTCACCAAAGACAACATCTAAATTCAATACAACTCTAACCTGCGATTAATTAACTAGAACAAAATGTTCTGGAAAAATGTTCCCAGACCCCTCGCAACTTCGACACTCGATGACCTTAAAACAAGGTGTACCTTTTTTTCCCACTCAGTGTACCTCATTTCCCAAACCTTAAGAAAAACACTGCCTGGTGTGTTAAACGGCCCTGTCCTTTGTGCCTTTTTCTTGCTTTTTTCAAAATTATAAAATTGCCTGGCGTTTTTCCGACATGTCGTCTAGGGTTGGTCTTACTTTCTCTCTGTGACACTGCAGCGCTGCTCTGGTGCGTGTTGGTTTTCAGTAATTGAAAGCACTTGCCATTTACAGGCCCGGCGGAAGCAGTTCGGGGTTGGTCTGGCTAAGCGAAGGCGCGAATACACCAGGGGGGTACAGGGGCATGCTCCCCTGGGACATTTTGAAACTTTTCTAAAATGCACATTTAGTGCATTCGAAGGGAGAATTTCGATTTTAAAAATGTTCTTAAGTTTTTAACTAAAAAAACTGCGACCAAGTTCAAAAGCTGGTCCGGTCATGGCCATGGCAAGACAAACCGGACCGGTTCCCGCACCGGGCCTGATTTGGTAGGTAGGTAAGTTAAGCTTTTTCTTTGAAGTTCTTTGTTTCTTTCATGTATACCCTTTGGCTGCATCCCTGTTTGTCAGGAGTTTTATCTTCTCTGAAGATAATCATAATATAGATCGAAACATGCTCGTATCTCAGTTATATCTAACTTTATCAAGTAGTTTATATCGCCTGAAATATTAACACACTCAAGTGTGATTGTTGATAGTAGATGTACTGTGAAGACTATAAAGCAAAAAAAATTGATGAGCGTGTGTTAAGTTTATTTTCTCCGAAAATTTCTAATAAGGAAAACATATATTAACTAGTATAAATTATAAATTTTTAGCTAAAACAAATATATTGTTAACAATAAATAGAATGGCACATAATTATCATTGAATAACGAGAGTTTTACAACAATATAATTCACTGCAATTAACGGATCACTAAGTACGTAACTTATAACAATGATTGTTGATATAATTCAAGGATATTGGCAACAAGTTAGTGGGTATTAGCGTAAGTGAAAATGATTACTAAACTAAAAATCTACTGCTCTCTCTGATGTCCTCACAGAGTTTTCAGTCTAGTACATGTCTATTATGGCAACATGTTTTCCGTGTTTTGTAAGCACTGTATTTCTATAGTTTGTAAGTTAACCAACATTTCTCTAGCTGCAGTTATGGGTCAGTATTGGTGTTTTGTTCTTATTTATTATAGATTAATGACCGATACTGAAAATGGATATGTTTCAGTATTACAGGTCTAGCCCATGCGTTTTCTCAACTCCAATTTTCGTGACGGTTCCTCGTCCTATTTAGAAAAGCCATGACCAAGAAATGAAACACTTAAACATTCTAAAAACGATGGGCCGTGAAAATGTTCGCCATGAACTGTCAACACAAAATTACTTTGTTCACACAATTTTCAATTCCGTGACTTTCCAAGCAAATTTTTGAATTTCCTGGTTGTCCTGAGCTAGATTTTAAATTTTTCCGAGAAATTCAATGCTTTCAGTGCTCGCCATGATCTGTACAGTACGATCCTGTATTGTGGTACTGGAGCCAGTTGTCATTTCTGTCATACCAATGTGTCAGGATCTTATGGCGACCGATCCACTCTCTGAAATAGTTCTCCTTAATCTCTTAAAGACAATCCTTTTATCATCAGTTTTAGAGAGAAACCTTTACTAACATATTCGTTTAATTAAGAAATACTTTGAATTACAGTTTTAGATCAGTTTGTTTACGCTATTTAGTTAATACTCTACTTTTCATATTTTATAGAAGGTTCCTTCCGGTATTTTGTAAAAAGTGCTAAAGAAGTTTTTGATATTACTCTTATTACCATTATTAGTATTATTTATATTATTATTATTATTATTGTTGTTGTTGCTGTTGTTGTCGTAAGATACTACTAGCCTTCCCTGCAAGCAGCTCTAAATAGGTGGATTGGGTAACCACATTTGCCATAATTGGTTATATCCACTCACTGACCATATTTAAAGTCCTCATTTGCTATTACTGGTCATACAATGCTCTCATTTACTATCACTTGCTTAATCCGCTCACAAGCCATAAAAACCCCTCATTTTCTTCAATCATTAGCTACATCCGCTTATAGAGGTCCACCTACAGGGCTGCCACAGAGAAGGCCAAGTTGTCACTACTATTAAAAAAAAGGCACTAGCAGTGGAGTTTTTAATCAATTATCCAAACAATCCAACAAACCTAGGCTCGATATCCAGCCGCTGTTCGGGGCATGAGCCCGCGCTCTTTTCGGGGAGAACGCGGGCTCACTCCCGAACAGCGGCTGGTTACCGAGTCTACAACAATCAAAGAAGGAAAAAGAAAGAAAAAGAAAGAAAGAAAAGAAAGCTGGCAGCCTTACCCAGTCTGTCCCAATAGTGATTCTTCTAGGAGGGTACTTATACTTAACAAGGGAAACAGAAGACATGTTAATTTTAGTTAGTTTAGACACAAACACACTTTTATTACACAAACAACCTACGGTGTACGTTGGGAGGAGAAGAGAAAGATACAGGGTACGACTGTACAAAGAAGTTTGACTTTAGAAACAAACAACTGGCAATTTATGCCCGCTTCACAATCATTTGCAGACCCAAATAAATTGCTCTTATTAATCCGCGACTAAGTCATTTTTGAAATTTCATCGTTTATCTTCTCTTACAAATTATTGTTCTTTTTACCTCCTTGTCCCAATCTGCCATGTTAACTTTTAGTATTTAGTTTTTTATTGTTTTTTTCTCTCAAGGTAGAGGGAGACTGCTACAAGTTTACAAATCGCATGGGTTCGCAAGCTTTAAATCCACAGTAACCTTGATATTGAAAGTGCCTGTTTTGGAAATTACAATGCTAGGCTTGCTAAGCATGATTGGAAGTCTGCATTTTGTTCATTGCTGGAAGATATTTGATTGAATCGCCAACAACATTTTTGGAGACGCCCATTTACAGTCTTATGATACATGTATTTCACTACGAAAGATAAAAGGTGCCATAATTTTGATTTTGTGATTCCCGTGCTAGCTTCACAGATTAAAAATGCACCATTCAACGAAACAACTGACAGCACAATTTCATGAGCAAGCAATGATTCAAACCATCAGTGTCAACGTTAAAGCTAACCTGAGTAGAGCGGTACGTTTTACTGATGTTTATAGTTAAGATTCACAATTTTAAAGGCAATTTATTAAGGCACTTACAATGTGTTTCAATGAAGTTAATGTTAACAATTTTCTTTGATTGGAAAAGAATCACTTTGAAAACAAGGTGTGATTGATAAAATAATAAAAAGAGTGACAGCAAAGCGAAGAACGGGGGGGGGGACTAACCCAAGAACACGACATCTAAGAAAGGACTAAAGAATTCACGCGGAAATATTGGGAACTGGGTGAGGTAGAGAAAGCTTGTAAGTTGTTTTCCAGGAGTCTTTGGCAACTCTCCCTTGTTCACTCTCACTCAAATTACATGAAGTATGAGACACCAAATTTTTTTACCCAGAGAACACTGTTGCTGAAAGTTTGCATGATCGATAGCACTGCACGCATGCAGATGAACGATGTCGTGAGTGTGCGTAGTGAGGAAGCAAATACTGTCTTTACCATAACATATGTACAAGTCATGGTTTGTTACTGCAGTTGCTGTACTTTTATCTGCAAGTTAACTGTATAAGGCAGGTGCACATGCAGGACCTGTCTAACTGTGGTCGAATTTTTTAAACTTTTCTTAATAGAAACGTTGAGGACACTAAAACTACACGGATCACGTAGTGTAATTGACCGTTTGGTCAACGTGACTGCAAGATGAAAACAAGATGATGGCGAGGTACGTGTGCTGACACAGTACAAAGCTTAGCAGTTTTCGACCTCAACTAAACATATTTATCTGTTTAGTAAATATTAACAATGAACAGTATTTTCCATTAACGAAACTTGTCCAGAGCAGGTTGAATTGTTCCAATATTACTGTTTTAATGTTTTATTTTAGAATATAGTGAACAGACTCTTGTCTATAGCGGCTTATCTCTTGTCTTTTTCTTACGACTGATTAAGCATAATAAAATTTGTTTATATTTTAACTTTTTTGGAAATTATTTTTTGCAAGCAATCTACTGAACATCATTTGTTCAAAAGACGAAAAACAGCAGACGTGGTAATCTACGGTGCGGGTAATCGTCCAAAAATTACAGTACCTTTAAACTAACTATGATAATTATGTGCCAAAGCATGCACAATTACGATAATTATGTGCCAAAGCATGCATAAATAAACATGCATTGATCTTTACAGTTTTAGTAATGAAGACTACAATAAATGACGTATCTGAATGAATGAATGAATGAACGAATGAATGAATGAATGAATGAATGAGTGAGTGAGTGAGTGAGTGAGTGAATGAGTGAGTGAGTGAATGAATGAATGAATGAATGAATGAATGAATGAATGAATGAATGAATGAATGAATGAATGAATGAATATACGAGTGAACGAACAAGACAACGAATGGCTAAATGTTTGAATGAATGACAGAACGGTTACGAAAATGGAAAAATAGAACATGCTCCTGTTGGGATCACTGCATTAGTAACTCAAATACAATAACTACTAACTTGCAAAGTAGTATTTTATGGACACAACATAAATTAACTATTAGTTATTGTTCATTCTCTTTAAGCTGGTCACAGGTCAGCATTAGAATTAGCAGTTAGAGTTTGGCTCTCGACGTATCAGTACAGATTTTAACATTCATTATCAAAAGTTTCCCTTGTTCCCTTTTGTAATGCTGAGAAATCTATTTCATTGCACGTGTTACCTAAATGTGTTTATGACAGGACCCCTGAAAAATAGTTTATGTTAACTGTCTCTGCCGAATAAATAAAGCTTATTACTATTATCATCATTATTATTATTATTTTTATTATTACTATATTATCATTAGCACTATTATCATCATCATTATTATTACTATATTATCATTATCATCACCATCTTTATTACTATATTATCAATATCATAATCATGTTGATGATGATTGTTATTACTATTATGGTTATTATTATCAAAATAAAGTAACATAACGTAAAAAGATTTCAAAGTATCCTTAAGATGTAATACAAATGTCTGAATGATCTATATTTACACCGTACCTGACTGTAATGGCTCTGTCCTTCCACTGGCTTTACTTCAAGAGTGCGAACGGTGTGGTTAGCAAAACATTCCTCATCCAAAAATGTCACTTGCAACGGACCACAAATTTCCGTCTTAATGTTCTTGGAAGGCCAGTACATTGCACATTTATGCTATACAGACATGACAAAACACAGCAAAACGTGAGATGACCACTTCATCCTCCCTGCCCCTAGACGACCTTCACCTACCCACCATAGGCATGTTTTGGCATCACCTAGGCTGGGAGGTGCTCTGAAACATTCTTTCTTTAAATTATATAACACTACTATAATTGGCAGGTAGGTCAATCGGTCTATAACGTGTTTTCTGTGTACTCCATATTATACTTATATTCATTTTATTAAGTATTTGTATGTCAATTCACGAGCGGTGGGAAACGTTTCCCACTGCCCGTGGTCAATTCAGTAACTTTATTAATAACAATAATGTCATAAGCATTTTACAAAGTTTCATTGCTTTACAAAATTGCTAGGTAAAATTACTTACAATGTTACAAAAAAAACTATGCTGAAACAATTAAATAATGATATAAAGTAAGTAGAAGTGGGAACTACGAAAATTTTTACAAATTAAAGTCTTTACGAAATAAATGAGTTTTCAGGCGTGACTTAAATTAGTTCAGAGATTCTGCATTTTTCAAACTCAAGAGGGAGACCATTCCATAGGCGTGGAGCAGCAACAGCAAAAGAACGTTCACCGTTTGATTGAGTGCATGTAGAACCTCGGAGTTATGAGCAAGTTTTTATTTGACGATCGAAGAGAGCGTGATGGTCTGTACGGAGTGATAATCAGAATAACAGACAAGCAATGTTCACTGGACGGTAAAAAGGGACGACAGACTGGTCATTACTTACCCTTCCTTTCTCAATGATGTTTGTGATCATGACAACAACTCGACAGTTCTGTTCCCAAATCATTCTCCAAAAATCAGCTCTTGTGTTTGCCAGAGGTCCTGCCAACCCAAAAATAAAACGAAACATCAGCAGACAGATATAAGAAGGTGCTTCATAAATTCTCCTTACATTATCCACACAGAATAAGTTGTCTGGTAATGAGAAAAAAAGCATTTTATCATGTATACACAAAGATTTACAGGGATTGCGACAGAAGTTTTGTTGCGAGTCCCGGGATTCCTTAATCCTGCTTGTTTGGGGTCCCAAAGGTTTGTTAAGGGGTCCCGTAATAAAGATGGAGCTTTGAGCTGATTTAATGTTTGCGTACCAAGGGACGCATTCCAAATTACAAAATGCTTTTTTTGAGAATTACTTTGTGTAAGAATGCACGATTTTTGCGTTAACGCGACCCTTGATTTATCTGCGTTAATGTTAATACTGTAATCAAAAGACGTCTTAAGACGAAATCTTATCTAATATGGTATTAATGAAGGCTCAACTTCAAACCTCAAGTTACCACTGAACTGACCGGCTTTAAAAACAGTAAACACTGTCGCTGTTTAAGAAAACCTGACCCCTTCCCTCCAAAACGACACTCTTTGTAGGAAAATGTATGAACGTAACGACAATGATTTGCAAATTTAGTCAGATACATGGCTGTATTATGATCTCATTTCCCCCGAAATAGTCTGTTCAATGTATCGTTTTAAGTCTTCATATACAGTCCTGAACCAATCTGAAACCCTTCATGAATAGCTACATGAATCTCGATTTTTTTGTAAACTCCACAAAATTAATAATTTCAAAAGGTTTTTAGTTTTTAACTCCTGGTAGATTTTCTGTAGCTGCAAAATTTTAGGTTAAAGCATTTGAACTGGTACAACAGCATTTATAAAAAAAAGTGCACTTAATTTATTAATCATGAAACATACTATACTCAACTGAAGTTTAAAATGGTAATACTGTATTTTACTGCTATGTGTGTATTATTTTGATGGTCAGGAATACCTTGAGCTGCAATATAGGCATTCATTGCCTTGTATCCCTGAAACAGAAGATGATTTACATGAACCAATATCTAACAATCATTAGTCTTCCCACATGACTGTCTGTCTTTTTTCTCTGTCTCTGTCTACCTGTGTGCCCGCCAGTTTACCTCTTTGGTTGCCTGTGTCTGTCTGTCTGCCTGCCTGTCTGTTTGTGTCTATCTAATTGCCTGTCTGTCTGTCTGTCTCTGGCTATCTGGCTGTCTGTCTGTCTGTCAGTCAGTCTGTCTGTCTGTCAGTCAGTCAGTCTGTCTGTCTGTCTGTCTGTCTGCCTGTCTGTCTGTCTGCTTGTTTGTCTGTCTGTCTGTTTGTCTGTCTGTCTGTCTGTCTGTGTCTGTCTATCTGTTTGCCTGTCCATCTGCCTGCATGTATGTACACACACGTTTGTATGTAGGACACAGAGGTCAATAGCCAAGCCACTAGTTTATTGTTAATTACTTAAATATGAAATTATCTTATTATTAAACCTTTATAATGGTTCTGGTGCGTACTATAATTAAGATAATTTCTAAAGGGACACTTTCACGGCTTTCCACACGCGCGAGCTCGGACGACAGTCATTGTCTCACAGGCATAAGAAACCAAGGAAATACACCTGGAAATTTATCCTGACCTCGAGTTGTTTGTGCGTAAACCTCAGAAGTTGGCTTTGTTTCGGGCCGGAACACAGATTAAATTTCTGAGAAATTGAGCATGCTCATAACCGTGAAAGAATCCTTTATAGATCGATCGAGGTCAGGCTAAATTTCCCGGGCGTATATTTTTGGTTTCCATAGGCCAGTTTCATTGTTTACATTTTGCCTCATTAGCATAAAACAGCATAAAACCAAATTTGAGGTGAAACCAAAATGAGTCCGTAATTTGAAAAAGCACAAAACAATTAGTACAAATAGAACATTAGTTCTGTATGGCTGGAGGCAACGTCTTGCCTCCATCCATATATTCTCTGTAATTTTCGAAGTTTTTAAACATTTTTTTCTCCGTAATTATTTGATACATCACGCTAACATTTGCAGTGAATACTTACTGTTCTATGCACTATCAAATTCTGGACTCATTTTGGTTCAATCCAAAATCTGAAACTCGCCTATTGGTTATGAGATAATGGCTGTCATCCGAGCTCGCGCATGTGCAAAGCCGTGAAGGCGCCCTTTTAAAGATGGCGGTGTAGTTATCAGTAACTTACATCCACATAGTTTGCGTTGATGTAGTGGGAGTGGGGGTCGCCTTCGTTCAGTGATAGCACAACTCGAGAGTGATCATCTAAAACAGACAACATACAGCATTATTTATGGAAACCATATTTCTGATAGCAGCAATCTGATTAATTCGTTTGACTGCTGAATGCATTAGTCATTCTATTTATATGTTCCACTAATCTTTATGAAAACGTGATCATGCGACGTTAAACTATGACTTTACTGTATTCATTCTTCAGCATCTATTGCTGGTTTTCACTCGCTCTCCGGGGATCGACAAAGGGCATGGCGGCCATGTTGGAGCCCCTACATGGCGGCTCTGACGCTACGTGAAAACCAAGAATAGTTGATATCTAAAGAAAGAAAAGTGTAAGACAATCCCGGTGTTGTGGTCTATCAAGTGAGGGCGGAACTTGATGTATCAGACAGAAACCACGGTGAGGCACTGATAGCGGTCTGGTAAAGACCCTCAATCACTGAAACATATACTTGCTGTGAAAAAGTTGCTCAAAAGCCCTGAGGGGAACACCTGAAAAGTATTAAATTTTATGTCTGTTAAACCAAAGAGAAAACCTAATTCTTTACAATTATATATATACATCTGCTCCTAACAAATTTAGTCACGACTAACACCGCTTTAACTAAAAGTAATGAAAGGGGTACTCGAAACTCACAACTAACGCTGTCTCATAATCAGGCTCAGTGTTTGGGAACTTGTGCTTAACACCCTTCCAAAACATTAGCTGAGTACCCCTCCCCCTCTCCCCCCCCCGTGCTACTCCCAGTT
>JAOBYE010719312.1:0-10642 GCA_025403585.1 Parazoanthus swiftii
ACTTGTCCACAGAGTACACTTGTCCACAGAGTACACTTGTCCACACAGTACACTTGTCCACAGAGTACACTTGTCCAAAGAGTACACTTGTCCACAGAGTACACTTGTCCAAAGAGTGCACTTGTTCACAGAGTGCACTTGTCCACTGAGTGCTACTCACACATCTAGAGCACACCTGTTTGCACTGTCAGTAAATTTGTTAGCTTAGATTTCACTTGAATGTTACATAGTTTATACCATTACTTACTCCTCAATTTAAGCGCTTTAATGTGTAGGGTGTATCAAAATACCTGTAATAATTGAGATAATTACTTGGAAATCAATAATTTATAACTTTGAAGCAACTAGATTGAATAATTATTTTCAACACTGAAGTATATTCTGGCGTCAATTTACTCACACCAACTCTTCCTGTACTCTCAGACATTTCGAGATGGTTCCAGATTCAAGAGAATTGAAAGGTGCTTTGGTTGGTTTGGCCTTTCAGACCAAAACCAGGTAAGTTTCTTTAAAAACAATGCTGAAAGTCTTGTGAACATTTAAAATGTAATTATTGTTAATGTTGTCAAACCAAGTTTAGTAGTTCTAGCCTTTAGTTAGCAATTACTTTGAAACTAAAACATTTTTTCATGTGAGATTCCTTATAATTGAACTTTTGTTATTTTTAATCGAAGGACGAAGAGAGTGATGATGATGATAATGATGACAATGATGAAGATGTCGATGAGGATGAGGATGAAGATGATAACGAGGATTCTGGGCTGAAAATTGTTGAAACTTCCGGAAGTGCAACTGAGGTGTGATTATTAGATTTATAATGTAAAAATAGTGCTCATTAGTAACAATTTCCACCTTTGAACAATGACAGCTAGAACTGTCAGTAATTATATTTATTTATGTGTGAGTTAACAATATGAATTAAGTTGTTTCCTGTTTCTTCTGTATAAGATCAGGAACCCATTGTTGTCACTATTGGTTTTTAATTAACAATAGTTTTGAAATAAGAAACTTATTTTTTAATTAATTGTGAATAATGGTTCACAGAATCCTAAAACTGGTTGATGGAAATTAAATCCCTTTAGCAAAACAACGTTAACTTTGTTTAATACTCTTAAGCAATCTTTGTTGTTTACTTTAGTGTCCTGTGATAGAAGTTTTTAATAGTTTTGAAATAAGGAATTAATTTTTGAATTATTAATAATGGTTTACAGAATCCTAAAACTGGTTGATGCAAATTAAATCCCTTTAGTAAAACAACTTTTATTTAATATACTTTAGTGGAGTCTTTGTTGTTTATTTCAGTATCCTGTTATGTCTGGCAAAAAAGGTACTTTCTCTGCAAAAGTAGATAATTAAATAAATATTATAGCAACCACTAGAGGTAGAAGAATGCAAAAGTTTCACAAATTTCTTTTCTCAATTTGTGTTTGACCATAACAGATGGATCCTGAGATGCTTTTGGCCCAGCAGTTTTCGAACAAGACTTTAACCAAGCACCAAGATTTCAAGAAAAAATATTACAGGCTGAGGAAGATTGTCAAACAGCTTGTCTTTGTGAGTAAATAATGCATAAATAGCAAGGGTAGAGAAGTCAGATAAGATTTAGCCTATATAGTACACAGCTTCCACAAGGTGCAAAGAGCAAAGTGCTTAATATTTAACTTATAATAAATGTCTGAATGGCACCATGAAATCTATGTTCTTGTTTTAAACAAACTGCAATTTATCATGGACTTTGTTTGGAGCTGTACTTCTCTATGATGCAGCTTACAGTTGACATAAGATTGTTTATAGTTTTATTTAATATTAATGGGCCAATTCACACCTTGGGTGGACATAACAACAAGTAGTTGCAAGATGTAGACAGGACTTTTTGTGTAAATTAATACCTGTAATTGGCAACTTTTCTCCTGATGTTTTGGGCATTAGGGTCAATTTTTCCTCTTAAGAATTCAGTCACCAATAACTTAGTTTATTTAATGTGGCTTTAAATGAACTGCTTGGGATAAATTCACTGCATCCAGATTTAGCAAGAGTATTTTTCATTTTTCTCCAGCATTATGTCCCATTTTTTCTAAATTTGAAGGCAACATTAGCTTCAGGTTACACGTAAAAAGAATTACAGCTAATTGCTGTCTTACTCTTTTGACATTAACTTGCATAATTTTTTTGTTATCAGGAAAATGGAGCAATGGCAGATGAGATAACAAGAACTGAAACAAAGCTTTCAAGGGCAAAAAATGAGAGAAAGTAAGTTGGACAAATTTTGGCCAAAAGGGAATTGTTTTGGTAGACCTATGAGAGATGTTGGGATTTGTTTGGGTCGCAAAAAATACAGGGATTTTTTTGGTATTGCATTTTTCATCAGCTTGAAACAACAATTGTAACATAAGTACTAGTGCAATTTACTGCTTGGAATGTGTAGTATGATGGGATATTTCTGATATTGTAATCTATTTGAATAGTTATTATCTCTATGCGAAGACAGATATTCAATAGTAGATTTTTTGGAAAGCTATTACAGATGGTGCTTTCTTAGTCTTATAGTATTGTCACAGTTGTTCCAATCTTCAAAAAGATTGTGCTTATTTATACAGTCGAATCTCTATTAAGCGGGGAATGGATTGGTGGCCACTTAATAGAGGTTTGTCAAAAACAAGCCTTGGCAGTGGTCAAATGTTTGTTTATTGTCTTTAATACCTTCGAACAACAACAGTCTGCAGAAAATCACCAACCAGTCAGTAAAATGCAACAAAACTGAAATAACATGAACAGAGTTTTACAGACTATCGATTGAGTTTTAGAGACTTCTGGTAAAGTTTTAGAGATTGTCAATCAAGTTTAGGAGATTTGTCATGAGTTGAAAGTTGCAGGTTGAGATTGAGAGATTGCCAGTCGAGTTCCTGACTTTTATCAAAATAATCTGTTTTATTTTCTTTCAGTACCAAAATAATTGTTTTACCGAAATATCTAAAAATTATCACTGACATTACCTGCACCTTTCTATTACCTGCAGTAACAAATAGTTTATAAAAAATCAACGAATTACCAGTGAGCAATTGGCCAAAAGTTACAGTAAGTGATGATGCTTAAAATGACTCCCGTATCATATTTTATCTCTCTTGGAGAGACAAACGTTTCTTGAGGTGGCCACTTTATTAAGGTAAATACGTATACAAAAAATCTGTTTCCGACTGCTCAGGGGTGCCTGCGGCCACTTCATAGAGGTGGTCACGTTAACAGAGGGTCAATTTACAGTAAATGAATGAGAAATATTTTTGGACTTTGAGGTGTGGCCGTTAAATAAAGGGTGGCCTCTTAATAGGGGGCTGTTATATGGAGGTTCATGGTAATTGCTTACTGGAGTTTTTTTTTACAGTAAGCAATAAATTATTGTTTTCAGTTGTGGTATTATTTTTATTATTACATGATGTTAACCTTTCTTGAAAATCTCACTAGAAAATTTAATATTAACAATTTACCACCACAAGGTTTCTCCTGAAGAGGTTCTTCCAATACCAGGCAGCAAGTGAAGCCGGTGTACTACCACCCCCTGGTTTGACATCTCTGCCATCAGAAGTACCCCACCCCCAGCACATAATGCCATCTGGTGCCCCCCCTGAGAGGCCCAAGCATGTTAAACCCAAGAAGGTTGCCAGGCCAAAGAAGCCAAAGGAACCTAAAGCCGCTACTAATCTACAACAACCATCAGCTAATGCTGAGAATCAGGGGGGCCAACCCAGGCCAGTTGCCAATACTGAAGGTATGAAACATGTTCTGCTTTCAGTTGACGTTACTGGAAACAATAAGAGGATAAATCCTGGTTTGCATTTGTATATTTTGTCAGTTTTGAGAGCAAATAATTAAAATCTTGCTTGAAAATCAATTTATTTCTATGTAACTGTGGGAGGAAATTTACAAAGCCCAAGCTTTGAAGCACTAACTCAGATCAAAATTGGGCAATGGGCACTTACCTGAATAAGTATGGGCCGTTGTCTGGTAATTTTCCCTCAATAATATTGGTTGCTAATTTAGATTATATATTCTAAGTTAGGGGGGTGGTTGGTGTGAGAACGCTCCTGAAAGAAATTACAGGGGGTCCAAAGTTGAGCCTAAAACAAAAAGTAGACAGGACTAGATATTAAAACCATAAATTCTAAAATGCCAACTTTTAGCCCTATTTGATACCCTAAAAATTTATTGATAATCAAGAACTTGTTAACTTTCTATTGTATAGTATCATTATACTTTAGAAACGTGTTAACTTTTGTCTTTGGATGAACAGTGAAACTGATATTTTGGGGTGCTTGTTTCAAGTCTTCTCATTGCATTTTGTGTTTATTGGTATGTAATTCCTAACTGAGTGATTGACAAATACAAGAATCATTTGACAGTTTAAATTGTGATGAGAATCAGATAACTTCAGTTACCTTTCATTGTTTTTCTTAAGGCCGGTACATCGGTAAATTGTACTGACTTTCCCAGGTGACTGTATGGCCTTTCCCCAGCAGTGATGTCTGGCAGTTTTTTAAGTCACCAAGAGAACATTTAACTTCATCACAACTCTAACCTGTGATTAACTTTAGTTACTAGTCCATGGACCCCTGCAACTTTGATACTCAATGACCTTAAACCAAGGTATACCTTTTTTCCCACTCAGTGTACCCCATTTCCCAAACCTTAAGAAAAACACTGCCTTTATCTGTGCCTTTTTAATTTTTAATTTTTAAAATTAATATATATTCTTCAAATTTATTAAGTTTAACAAAATTAAAACGGTTTATATTCCAGATGATCTGATATTGCAAAAACTGGCCAATCGGTGCTGGGTAGAGTATTTTTTAAGGCTTCACAGAATCATCTGCACTTAATTTGCTGTTGAAAGTAGCCATGTTTTTCACTCACTTGATGGGTTGAGGTGAGATGTGAGATCGAATGAAGGAATTTTGCTGGAAGAGTGTACAGAAATACCACTCATTCTGGGGCAAAATATATCTATTACTTAAAATATTTAAGTTTATTTAATACATTGCATTAATTGTGAACCTGTAAGATAATCCTGGTTCAGGGTTTGCACTTGAGCTCCACTCCATTAAGTCATTTTTAAAGAAGCATGTTGAGTTTCTGTTTGATGCCAATACACAGTTTTACTGCAAACTTTGCTTTTTCTTCTGTCAGCAGTTCTGACAATAGCTGCAAATAAACAAGCTGTGCGGCCCTCACTGAGTGGGGTCTTTGACCACAGTTCTGAGACTTCTCTTTTGACAGTGCAAGCTCAACAAAATCTTCATCTGAGAGAGCACTCAGCACATTGGAAATCCGCCGTTTGCTTGTGAAAGTGTTTTTGTTTTTATCCAAAAAATTAGTTGAACAGTCTGCAAGAGAACTCTTTTGCAGCCACTCAAATTGATTTAGTTTTCCAGTTTGTGACTTGGAGGAAGGCAACAGTGCTCAACTGATTTTTTTTTTGTTTTATTAAATTTTTCCACAATATCTAAATGGGCAGTGAACACAAACAAAGCAAAATTCTCCCTCGTCACAAAAGTTCTTCCAGGACATGCAGGAATAAAACAAAATAACATAAATGAACAGAAGCAAAGTATCAACAAAACAAAGTTTTATTTGGACATTTAAAATCAATTGAATGAAAAGAGCAAGTGTTGCATGTCAATCAAAATCACACCATAAGGTACCACATGGCTGTTTTTTGGCTTAATTGATTTTTAACTTGATTCTGTTGACACTACTTGTAGGTAAAAAGAAAGGCAAACAAGAAAAAAGCAAACAAGAGAAAAGCAAACCAAGTCGGCCTAAACCAAAAAAAATGAAAGTGGAATCTCATCCCAAAGAGCCAACTACTGGTGCTGTGGCCCATGGCCAGTTAACAGGTTAACTTACTATTACAGACTTCACTATCATAATCCAGGTGTGATCACACTAGTGCTGAATGTAGTTAATCTCTCAGCTTGAATACTAAAATGTTTCCTTGTGCTACGTCTGAGTACTGCTTAGTAACAGTCCAGTTTCTTAACCGCAGTTGCCGCTGATTACAATGACTACACACTCTTTTACTCAGCATTAGCCTCAACTTGGTGTTGAATATGCATAAATACCAGTGAGAACGATTAGCAGTCTGAGCCTCCAACAATAAAATAACTAACATCAAGACGAGGTTAACACTGAGTAAAAGAGTCTAGTCATTGTAATTTGCGGCAACTACGAATACAAAATTGGACTACTGTATGTTAAGAATATGGATAATTTTTTTACTTAAAAGTTATGACTCAGAACTCCCAACAGAAGGCACAGTTAGAATCTCTAGGCTGCATCTCAACAGATGACGGCCCAGTCAACATTATCTGTGGCCACCCTCTAATTTTCAGTGGTATTCTTTATGAAATGACAGAAATTGTGCAAAAACAATTGTTGAAACAAGCCTTACCTCAAGAATTACTGTCTGTCTGCAGGGGGGTCAGGACAGGATGTGAAACCCCAGGGAGATGGCACAGCTACACCAAAACCCAAGCGAAAGAAGCCAGGAACTGCAGTGAAAAGGAAAGTTCAACCAATAGCTGTGGATCCTAAAGGTTATTAGCAGTTTTTTGTTAGTGATTGGGAAAACAAGGAGAGGGAATTGGGAAGAAAGAGAAGGAACTGGACAGGAAGTAGATGAGAAGGAGGGGACATAGGAAGATGGCAGAAGAGGGAGAGGGAAAAGGGTGCAAAGGGAATAGAGGTAGAGATAGAAGTGGGCAGGCAGTAGATGAGAAGGAGGGGACATAAGATCACAGAAGTGGAAGAGGGGAAAGGGTGCAAAGGAAATAGAGGTAGAGAAGGAAGTGGACAGGAAGTAGATGAGGAGGAGAATAGGAAGGGACAAAGAAAGGTGGAAGAGGAAGGGGTGGGGGAATGGAGCAAAGTGAATAGAGGTAGAGGAGGAAGTAGGAAGGAAGTTGGTGAGGAGGAAGAGAAGAAGGGACATAGAAAGGTGGAAGAGGAAGGGGTGGGGGAATGGAGCAAAGTGAATAGAGGTAGAGGAGGAAATGGGAAGGAAGTTGGTGAGGAGGAAGAGAAAAAAGGACATAGAAAGGTGGAAGAGTAAGGGGTGGGGGAATAGAGCAAAGTGAATAGAGGTAGAGGAGGAAGTAGGAAGGAAGTTGGTGAGGAGGAAGAGAAGAAGGGACAAAGAAAGGTGGAAGAGGAAGGGGTGGGGGAATGGAGCAAAGTGAATAGAGATAGAGGTGGAAGTAGGAAGGAAGTTGGTGAGGAGGAAGAGAAGAAGGGACATAGGAAGGTGGAAGAGGAAGGGGTGGGGGAATAGAGCAAAGTGAATAGAGGTAGAAGAGGAAGTAGGAAGAATGTTGGTGAGGAGGAAGAGAAGAAGGGACAAAGGAAGGTGGAGGAGAAAGGGGAGGGAAATGGAGCAAAGTGTATAGAGGTAGAGGAGGAAGTAAGAAGGAAGTAGGTGAGGAGGAAGAGGAGAAGAGACATAGGAAGGTGGAGGAGAAAGGGGTGGGGGAATGGAGCAAAGTGAATAGAGGTAGAGGTGGAAGTAGGAAGGAAGTTGGTGAGGAGGAAGAGAAGAAGGGACATAGGAAGGTGGAGGAGAAAGGGGAGAGAAATGGAGCAAAGTGAATAGAGGTAGAGGTGGAGATAGGAAGGAAGTTGTTGAGGAAGAAGAGAAGAAAGGACATAGGAAGGTGGAGGAGGAAGGGGAAGGAAATGGAGCAAAGTGAATAGAGATAGAGGAGGAAGCAGGAAGGAAGTAGACATCGAAGAGGGGAAGAAGGGTCATAGGAAGGTGGAAGAGGAAGGGGTGGGGGAATGGAGCAAAGTGAATAGATGTAGAGGAGGAGGTAGGAAGAAAGTAGACAAGGAAGAGAAGAAGGGACACAGTAAGGTGGAAGAGGAAGGGGAAGGAAATGGAGCAAAGTGCATAGAGGTAGAGGAGGAAGTAGGAAGGAGGTAGGTGAGGAGGAAGAGAAGAAGGGACAAAGGAAGGTGGAGGAGAAAGGGGAGGGAAATGGAGCAAAGTGTATAGAGGTAGAGGAGGAAGTAAGAAGGAAGTAGGTGAGGAGGAAGAGAAGAAGGGACATAGGAAGGTGGAAGAGGAAGGGAAGCAAAGGGAATAGTGGTAGGGATAAAGGAAGCAGATGAAAAAGAGAAAGGTAGATGAGAGGCAGAGGAAAGGGAGAGGAAAGAGCTATTTAAAGAGATATTGGAGAAAGGAGAGGGAATATAGAGGAGGAATTTGAAGAATGGTAAAGAAGAATGGGAAGAGAGTAATAGGTGGAAAGGGACAAAGAGACAAGAGGTAGAGAATGAAGAGGAAATAGACAAAGGAGAGGAGAAGAGGGGGACTATAGAGGTATTGGAGGAATGGAACAATGAGGTCGCAATAAGTGGAGGAAAGGGAGAAGAAGTAGTAAGGGCGTGATGAGAAAGGGAAGGGTAGGAAGTTCTCCACAGGGGCTGTTTCTACTACTTTTGCACATTAAAAAGTTCTCAAATTTTAATTTCTGTTTTCAAGGACACTTAGAAAGTTTGTTAAATCCTTTAAAATCAGATATAATCATGATATGAATATGATAAGGTAAAGTGGTCTCTAAATATCAGGGTCAGAGATTTTTTCTCTTTATCCGTGTAGGACCATTTCCTTTCTAGGTTTTTTCTCAGAAGGTATTGCTTGGGATATTTGTGAAGTTTTTATCATATCACATTCATATCATTACATCTGTTTGTTAGTGCTCAGCAGCCAAATTTTACTGGTTACCCCCTTCCCTTAAAATTATCCTTGAAATATTGCTCCAAGGGAAATTTTTTCAACTGATTGACAGTAATATTGATGAAAATTGCAAACATGCATAAACTTTACATGTCTTTGTTGTTAAGGGGAAGGAAGACTTCTGAAAGTAACTGAATGAGGTTTTGCTTTATTCACTCCAGGTAAACCAATATTTCCAATAGTCCTTGGTGGATTGACTGTACATAGTCTTGGTGAGGTATGATTTGGCAACTTACTGACATCAATATATTTTGTAAAAATGTTCTAATGGCAAAGGGATATTTAATAAAAGTTGTTTTAAAAGGGATATAAAGGATCATAATTATAATTTTTTATATTATTTTATATGAGATCCAAGGAAGAAACTGTGAATAATTTGATCCCACCAAAGACCAATTTCATACCACTTGCACTTGAAATCAAGTTTTTGGCTTGCAATGTTTCTGAAGACTTAGTTCTGAAAGTTTTCTGAAGATTTCTGAACACTTCTGAAGATTTCCTAAGCTTACTAGAAGCCATTAAAAAAGAAATAGTAAGAATTCCTTTTGAGTAGTTTACAAACTAAAAAGTAGGACTCAAATTTGTTCACAAAACAGTATAATTTACGAAAACAACAATAATAACAACTACAACAATATATTTAAAGAGCTTAGTGCAAAAACAGCCCAAGTGATGATTTCAGATGACTTTTCAAAATACTTGGAAATTTTTAGGTTTTTTGTCTGCTACACTGTCTCCCAGGCTAATTTTACATAGTAAAATTGTTTTCTGGCCACTTCCCCCCCTCTAAACTTAGGAAGGGATGGGGAAATGTTTGTACCCCCAGCAGGAATTATAGGCTTTGCCTTTTTGAAATGAGGTTCTTCAACAGAAAAAAAATGAAGTAATTAGATAATACTTGAAACGAAAGTCAACTGGGTTTTCAAGAATAATGTGTTGGTTGCATAGCATGAGTCCAATGGCCACTGTAGCAATGCGTGAAAATGGGGAATTTTGAGGTTTTGCAAAGGGTGGTTCAAAATTATCACTTACTTAGGTTGTTTTGCACTGAGCTCTCAACTTATTGATTATAGACAGAACTGGACAACATAAAGTCTTGTTGCCAAACAGAAGATTCTGGTATTATGCTGTTAAGTTTTTCTGACTGGTTAGACAGTAAGCATTTTTTTCCATTGAGACTCTTGAACATTATTGATGACATATTTAATACTAACTATTGTATATGTCAAAGATACTTCACACATTTTGATTGGTTCTTGAGTGGTCTAGATCTCTCATAATGCCCATGGGCATTTTGGGTAATTGTTAATGACCTATGTGTGAAGTAAATAATTTCCATTTGCATGTTGTTATTGTTGTTTTTAGAAAAAAAATAATGCCGAATAATAAAAATGAACTAATACATATTAACCTTGATTGTTCAGTGTACTTTGGCTTTGACAAGTTGACCTCACTATGACTCAGTTGATTGACAAGTAGTTACTGTAAACAAAGGATTGACTGCACCCAAGGCTCGTTCTTTAATCTCCCTCTAGATGATAAGCAGCTACATATACCCTCTTATCCACAAAGGTAGCTGCTTAAATGAAGTTCAGCTATATATAATATACACATTTATAAATTATGTGTTTCCCAAATGAAAAGATAATTAAAAACAACTCAGTTTTCTGTTGAATGTAGTTTACCTATCAATGTTTAGTTATAGAGGCAGAAGACATGCAAATGTGGGACATTAATTTAAATCTTTTGTAGAATTTTGATCATAATCCCCATTGTAGGCCAAGACCAGCTGTGAATTTGAGTAACTTTGACTAGCTCCACTCCTCAGGCTGGCAGACGTGAGTCGATCTTTCCTAT
>JAOBYE010719323.1:0-10641 GCA_025403585.1 Parazoanthus swiftii
ATGATGACTTCTTAGTCGAAAACGTTTGAGTTTTTAAACCTTTTAACATACATTTAGCCTTTATCTATTTTAATTAAGTTTTTTTTAGCGATTTCAATGACAACAATGACATTGATAACACCTTTATTGTACCATTCCATTTGCTCTTGATCTTCATCTACAATGTGTACATACTTTACAGATTAAAATATGCATAAAAATTTGTTACAGTTTTGTAGGACTTTATATGAAAACTAAAAAGATGCAGAGTTTGGATGAAACCAGTGTTATCAAGCTACAGGAATGATGTCTCTAGCCCTCCGATCCTGCCCCAACCTAGACCCTACATAAATAAAAGATACCCTCAAATCCATCCAGTTACCAAATCTATCCAAATCCCAACACCACAGAACCCCTTTCCCCATCATTCTACCCCCCTCTCACACACACAGATTCCCTGTGAGATAAAATATAGTCAGTAGTTGATTAAGTTCTATCAATCCTAGCTGTTTATCACTGCCGTAAAACACCATATTGAAGTCCCTCTGGTTTAAAACCCATGTATATATACACCCATCCTCCTGCTAACAGTTGTAGTATTCCAGGTATATGTCTCCCTCCCTAACCCCCATACATAAGCCCGATTCTAATGTTTGGCGGCTACGAATGTTAGCTGTTGATCACTGCCGTAAAATCTCATATAAAGTCCCTCTGGTTTTAAACCCATGTATATATATACACCCATCTTCCTGCTTACAACTTTAGTATTCCAGGTATAAGCTCCCTCCCCTACCCCCATACATAAGCCCAATTCTAATGTTTGGCGGCTATGATCGTTAGCTGTTGATTACTGCCGTAAAATGTAATATAAAGTTCCCTCTGGCTTTAAACCAATGTATATATATATACACCCATCTTCCTGCTTACAATTTTAGTATTCCAGGTATAAGCTCCCTCCCCTACCCCCATACATAAGCCCAATTCTAATGTTTGCCGACTTTAAATGCTAGGTGTTGACTTATTTAAGTCCCTCTGGTTATAAATCCTTACATATAGGCCCATCTTCTTGCTTACAGTCTCAGGTATAAGTCTCCCTCCCCTACCCCCGTATATAAGCCCAATACTAATGTTTGCTGGCTATAAATATCCATTTCTACTTATTGTTTGTGACTTCCTCACAAATAACAAAGCTCAAGAGGAAGCCAGACTGCAAACTTGTTAGTTTGAGCCGATAATTTTAATTCTACATATCATGGTGTGTTATTTCTCAGATAGCATCTGTTTCTTTAAGAAACCTTTTTTATACTGCTTGTAAGCCCCCGGGATGTACCCGCCCTTATTATAGTCGGGTTTTAAGGCCTTTAATGTGGGACGAAATCAAAGAAATCACAAAATATGAGAAATCTAATTAATTCCACTGTTGCCAATAAGCTGGTTTTTGCTGATATCTAGCGAACTCACTTAAGCGGGCTACGCGGGGAAGCTCCACGTGAAGGGATGGAAACTTTTCAAGTCTTTCATTGCCTTTCACTTTGAAAGTAATTTGTATCTTCAAATTGTTCGCTTAGATAAGGAACAAAAAGGAAAATCTAATTATTTAAGTATTTATGACTAGGGTAAAGTCTAATCAATGTTATGTTAATGTTATTTTGTACATTTTCGGGTATAGCGCCATATTTTTGACCAAGACTAAGTGAGTTTTTTCCTGAGCTGCTTTTTTGATTCTAGTGACCGTCTTGTAGTTGCCCCTGTTTTAAAAGTTTCACAGCTTGCTAGCAACGTCTTGCTGGGTCGTAACTAGCATTAGCAGCTCGCCCTGTTGAACAAGCTGGCCAACTTTCACTAAGACGCGGGAAATAACCCCATTAGTCGGCGAATTACAGCCGCACTCCATTTTCATTGCTTCAATAGTCGCCAGGAGCTGATCTTGTAAAACACTTTCGCCGACTGCTGCGTTAATCTTCCAAATGTTTCCTGTCACAACGGCTCGAACCCTTACACAGCCCGGAGGAACAGTGGAGTTATGATGGGCACTTTCTTTGCAAGACTCGAGGTCCTTGCCGTTCGTTGCACCACGTTGTTTGAGTTCCTCCAAACTTTTCTCCTCCTCTTGAAGCATCGCAGATGCTGCAGTTTCCTGACTTTCACGGTAACTCTTTGTCTCGTCGGCTATGGACTTCAGGAAAGCGTTGTATTTTGCGATGTGAAATTCTTCCGTCTTCACCTCGATTTCAAGCCTTCCGGCGCTGAACTCTCTTCGAAGACGGTCAAGTTCGGGCTCAGTAACTTCAAAGAAACGGATTTGATCAAACATTTCCAGTAGCCAGGGCTTGTCTCTGCTGAACAGCCTCGGGTTGCCAACAGCGAAGGTGTCCCAGATGGGTAGGGTTCTACCAATCAGCTGGTACCCACCGGGACTGTCCATGGGGTAGATGCACATGTAGGACCCCCCTAGCCCCACGGTACCTTCCTGTGTGTAGGTACGTGCTGGGTTGTACTTTGAGGTTACCAAGCGATGCAGCGGGTTCACTGGCACGGCACAGCAAGCACCAAGGTATACGTCTCCTAACCCAAGGCACATGTAAGACGAAACAAAGACCTTGTCTCTGACGTCCTTGGGTCCTTGGAGACCGTTGTTCTTGGCCGTGTATTCAATGTTTGATGGCAGGTAGGGTGCGATGGGGCGCACTGATTTTACGTACCTGTCAATAGCAAAATGGTAAGGTTTTCCATTGCTGTACATGGGGAGAAATATAATCCTACCTTCTAACAAAGCAGAAGGCCATCATATTTCATCTGCTGTTTAAAAGGGGGGGAGGGGGAGTGCACCACGAGCGCTGAAGGCGCGAGTGTTATTTTTAGGGGGGTCTGGGGGCGTGCCCACCCCAGAAAATTTTGAAAATTTGAATCTCTTAAATGGCCATTTCCAGCATTTCTTGCAGTTAGAGTTAGTTTTTGTTTTAAAAAAACTCAGTTCAGCACTGACATTAAATTTTGGTCCACCTAAAAGGGGGGGGGGGGGCACGCAGCTCCCATGCCCCCCTCCCTTGGATCCGTCACTGGATGGCTAACCTCCGTGTTTTGTTGACTATCGTGCCATTTACGACTGGACCTCGTGGAGTATTTGTTTTATAGTTTAAGTTGTTATTCCAGATTTCGGCCACAAACAAAATTACAATCGTAACGGATTTTAAATTTACAAAACAAAACTTTACCTGGTAATTGCTTCGTTGACACCGCTATTGTTGAAACACATGGGAAGATGAAGCACGCGTGTAGAGATGGAAAGATGAGAGATGTCATGAAGTTCACCGTCAGCTTGGATAACAATTTGAATCAGATCTACCAAAGGCAGGATGGTGGGATCGTAACGAACTTGCAAAGACCTGACCCCGGGAGCTGTCTCCTCTAAACCAGCGATTTCACGTTTCAGAAGCCATTGTTCAAGGAAATGCACACGGAAACGAAGGTTAAGATCAAGAACCATTGCACCATATTCGACCAAAACATACGAGTCGCCAGCTAAGCGAATTTTGACTCCAGGATGCTCCTTTGAAGGCGGAATCTTGTGAAGAATAGCTCTGGTCGGAGGAAAGTGGTCTGAAAGATGGAGGGGATAGGAATCTTGTTTTATGGCGTTCAGGTTGTTGATGAACTTGTTTTGCTCCAATCGCTTGTGAACTGCATCCCTGATCGTCATTTTGCGGAATTTGATTGTGTCTCCAGCCTTCACTTGACCTAAAAAAATAAAAATTGTGTAAGAGTAATCTTATTTTAGTTTCATTGCAAGATATCAATACTTCTAACTAACAAGCCTCGTGTTAGTCATGTTTGCACATTAATTTTATTCTGATGATCTTTATGACAATCACACTAGCGTTTGATGGATAAAACCTTTCGCTTTGCCTTTATTTTTAGTCATTAAAACATGGTTATACGTTTGCTTTACATACATGAAGTTTATTTAAGTGTCATAGTATTTAGCTTTACAGCTAATTGGCGACACTATGTTTTACGCTTTTTAATCCAACAGTGCAGTGCTAACGCAGCCATTTGAAAATAAAAAGCAAACAACACGCTGCAGGTAAAATATAACGACTTAATTCAGAGCTGAACATTTTATTGATTTCAACTCTAGGCTGAATAAAAAATGATGTTATTGTGATCACCTTTGTTTCAATAGGGTGATCATTTGAGCTAAAAAATTGCAGATTTTAACTGGAGCCCCAGCAAGCAAGTATGAGTTTGCGCTTAAAGTTTACATGCAGTGTGAACAAAAGACTTGTAAGACCTAATTACAAAAACAACTAATAAAATGTGAATTATAATGTAAAACATCAAAACAGGATAATAGCAAAAGTAGTAGTGACGTAGTATATAATAAAGCTAAGAATGTAAGGACGAAAACAATAAAAACGTGTTCACAGGTAAAGGCAGTGACAAGGATAGTAATAGTCAGAGTGATAGTGGTAGTGAAGTTGATGCTGATAGTAGTAATGGTGGTAGTGGTAGTAATAGTGATTGTGATACCAATGAATTTTATACCAATCTTCCACAACTCGGACTGCACTATGGTGCAAGGGCACACGAATCCCCCGAGGCTAGGGCCGTCTTGAGCAATAATAATTGGCATGTTCCCGGTGAAGTTAACTGTTCCCACTGCGTACTCGCAGTCATGGATGTTAGATGGATGACTCCCACCTTCACCTCCGTTATCACGTGACCACTTTGGCGCCGGACCCAACAACCTAATGCCGAGCCTGTTCGAGTTGTGATGAACTTTCCACTTGGTGCTGTAAAACATCTCTATGTCGCCATCAGTCAGGAAGTCCGGGTTGGCGTGTGGTCCAGGAAGGACTCCGATCTCCCACTCTTCACTATACTCCTGTGCTACAACAGCAACATCTACGGTTCTGGATAGTTTTTCAAGTCCACAGGTGCTGTTTGGTTTTCCTAGCTTAATCACGTCACCAAAAATGAGTGGGCGTCCTTGATAACCACCTAAATTTCCGTTTGGGAAGGTTGAGCAACTGCCAAGGTACTCTTGAACGTCAAAGCCTCCTGCAACGGTAAGATATGCGCGTGATCCTAATTTGGTGTTAAGGGATCCGACCTGGAGAACGGTACCTCTCTTGGCAGTAATACAGCTCCACATTGGTATCATTTTACCATCTAAGGATGAATCCATTGATGCTCCGGTCAAGGCAACAATTGTGTCGCAATGAAACTTTAACGTTGGTCCACTGATGGTAATCTCCAGGACGGAGCTGCTTTCGGAATTACCAACAAGACCGTTGGCAATCCTACAAGCGAGGTGATCCATAGGACCACTGGGGGGTACCCCAATCCGCCAGAGTCCTCTTCTTGTGCGACCTGGCCAGTCTTGCACTGTGGTAAAGAGCCCGGAGGAAAGAACCTCGACGCATCTTGAATTAAACACAAAGGTTTTTAAGATATCGGTGTGAGTGTTCGCCAGTACGAAATCTTGGCTCTCGACGAATTCGGTAACATAATCAAGATTGTTTACTGGGCCGCTAAAAACGGTGTTTTTCAAAGACTTGACCAATTTTTGTGCAGCTATATTTCGTGTTGGCCCCCACTGCACAATATTTGCCAGTAACGCGTCATAACGTGGTGATATTTTGCAGCCTCGATAAACCCCATGATCTATCACACAGGTTGAACTTGGGTTTTTTTTGGGAAGGACAACCTCTGTCACTACTCCTGACGAAGGTTTGAAGTCTTTCATTGGATCTTCGGCGTATATTCTGCACTCGATAGCATGACCACGCGGTTGCTGGAATACTTCTTCAAGATTTGCCTTGTCAGAAGGACAAGCAATCTGTATCATCCATTCCACTAAATCTACATTGTAGAGAAGTTCCGTTACTCGATGCTCCACTTGGAGACGTGTATTCACTTCAATAAAACAAAAATGTTTGCTTTCTTCATCAAACAGAAACTCCACTGTTCCAGCTGATTTGTAGTTTACTGCCCGACACAGCCGTATTGCCATGTCACACACGCTCCCACGTAGCTCTTCTGAGAGGGCAGGGCAAGGCGCTTCTTCGATTACCTTCTGATGTCTGCGCTGCACAGAGCACTCGCGTTCACCTAGGTGGATAACCGAACCTTTGCCATCACCAAGCACTTGCACTTCAACATGTCGAGCTCGTCGGATGAATTTCTCTACGTACATTTTTCCACATCCGAAGAACTTCACTCCCTGTGATCGGCAAATTTCAAATCGTTTCCGAAGTTGGAAATCGTCGTTACAAACGTGTACCCCGATTCCGCCTCCACCGGCTGTCAGTTTCAACACAACTGGATAACCAATTTGGTTAGCCGATCGGATTGCTTCATCCAAAGAGCTCACCAAGCCCGAATCTGGCATTGTTTTCAAGTTGATGCCAGAGCTTTTTGCAAGCTCTTTTGCGATGTGTTTCTGACTGAAAACTCTCATATTGTCCGCTGTTGGACCAATGAAGATTATCCCCGCTTCGGAGCATTTTTCAGCAAACAACCAATTCTCCGACTGAAAACCATAGCCAGGATGAATTGCAACGGCGTTGCATTTTCTTGCTGTTCGAATGATATCATCAATGTCTAAGTACGACTTCACACGATAACTTTCCTTGGAATCTTTGACGTGTAGAGATTGCTCGTCGTCGCTTGTAAATATAGTCACAAAGTCAATATTCATTTTGATGCAAGTCTTTATGATACGAGAAGCGCACACACCCCTGTTTGCAATCAAGATTTTTTTTATTTCACTCATGGTGACAGTCAACACCTTACAACTTCGTCCAAATCTGCAGGGCACAAAAACAGGTCAAATTGCACGTAAGTGACCGTTGTACGAAACTGAAAAACGTTCACCAATACAATTGTATATATTCTTTGTCCCATTCAGTGTTCTTATTTCGCATTTCAAGATTCAAACATAGTTTTGCCGCTAAAATAAAGTGACGCTAAAATTTCAAGTATTAAATGAGGTATGTATAGTTATTTTAAATTATATTCCAAAAATGTTAAATATGCGCAATTAATATTATACTTCTATGAGTATAGGTAATCACAATTTTGGATTAATTTCACGAGTGTCTTCATTTTTCTCCAAACTAATTAATCCCACGTTTTACGAGGAACCCATGTGATTACATGTTTATGATATAAAAGGGCAAAATTCAGCGCGCCCGTTGACTACAAAGCCAATAAGATTGACGCCATTTTGCAAAAACAAGGGTGTTACAAAGCGTTGCTAGTTAACCAGTGTCCAATCGCAGCGAGGTAATTTTGCGCTCAATTAAAAAAAAGAGCCCTCGGTCTTAGCTAATCAGCATTGAGTTATTTTGCCCTGTACATTTATTTTATTTAATACAATATTTAAACAGGGACATCTATTTAGTTGAACGCTAGTTTATATTATAAGATCTCTAAATTATAGTATGAATAAAAAATGTTAACGATATACTACGTGTTGCAGAGAAAGCAGCTAGTTGGGCATGTCCTATCCAGGAATTTTGCCATATAAAACAAAGTGCGGAGTCGTTGGGAATTCAGTATTTGAATACTAGGTTTCAACTGTTAGCTAGGAACACTGCACTTGTGTATGTATCACGTTGTGTGGAATTTAGATTTGCACGCTAAATCTGATTTTTCTACCACTGCTCAGACTTCTGACAAAAGACAAATAAATTAGAATCTAAAGAAAACCGAAGACAGAATAACAACTTAAAATAAATTATTTATTTTTAAAAACGTTGTCTGACTATTTTACAAATGTTAACTCACCTGCAAACCTTAGCTTTTAGGATTTTTGAATCAACCTTTTAAGGTCCCATCCGTAATTGTTTTCCGCTTTGCTCTTTCTATCAGCAAGAATAACGCACTTTAAATTCTAAAACGTTAAAGTAGATTCACGAGCATTTCTATGATTGGTTGTATCTTCATCGTAAGAGTACTTTAAGTAATGGTCCGAGTAAGAACTAGGCAACCTTCTATTGTTCTGCGGCATTTCGCTTTTCCCACATTAAAATGGTTAGATTTTCATACTGAGTAATATTTTACTTCAAAGCGTCGTTTATTTTGTGCTTTAAGATTTCATCCAATCGTAAGAATCGTGAGAGTACATTAACCTCTACGCAACATGTTTTTGAAATAAAATGTAGTAATATTTTATTTCAAAGCGTCGTTTCGTTTGTGCTTTAAGGTTTCATCCAATCGTAAGACAACAAAACAAAAACCAAAAAAAGGTTCGAATTTTCTGTGTTCCCCACGTAGAATTTTTGTTTCATTTAAACTTTGAAGAGTTTTTACTACAAAAGAATGAACTAGTGTACTAAAATTAAATAAATCAACCAGCTGGTAAAGTTATCGTAGATTTTCATGTTTTAGCCGATGAGGTGAACGGTTTAAACAATATCGTAATTAGCACCTTTCTGCATTCCTTGCCGTTTGACAGCCTAGTTCTTACTTGGATCATTACTTAAATTAAGTTTATTGTTTTAAAAAAACAATTAATGAGCTTCTTTAGAACTAATCAATAGGTTTGTAACGTTGTCAGAGAAATCAGAGAGCTCCCGCTGGAATTACACATACTAACGAGTTTTATAAGCCTTTTAACCATCGAGTGTTGTTATCCTCGTTGCTCTAAAAATGATTATGTACGTAACTGAGATGGTTTTCTATCGCACCACTGTTGTGCTTAAAATTGAAATCGTTTCACATAGAGCATAGTTACAATTTTCGGTGCTATATTGTTGCAGCGACATAATGCAGCTACCTGAACAAGGTTTAAAAATCAACATTGTTGCCCTTATCCTCTTTGTAAAAATGTTGCCAGGTAAAAAGATTTCGTTCACTGTACTGACATATAGGAAAAACGCTAAACAAGCTCACAAGTATACGAGAAAAAAGTGTTTTCACTTACTAGGATTGCTTATGTTTCTTTTCTTTGTCCACTGTAAAAGGTAAACTGCGTAGTTTTATGGCCTAAAATGTACAGACCACGTGCTTTTGCTGTAAAAAATTGATTACGAGACGCCATCTGAGAAACTTTGCATGAAACATGTCCACAATATCCTGTTACACTAGATGTCGATTTTTGGCGAAACGGTGCTACAGTAAAATTGTACCACAAAAGAGACCATTCATTGTTTGCTCTAAAGAGGAAGGGAGATCGCAAAAAAAGGGGGTCACGATACTTTTATAGAGGAAAGGGAATTCAAGGACTTTCTGGATTTTGGCAGAATTTATAGAGTTACGTAAACTATACATAAGAGGAAGGGTGAAGGAGCTTTTTGTTTCCAAACGAGAAGGGTCACCTGGTTCTTAGAATGCTTGGTAGTGCCCTCCCCTAACATCATATATAAACGTTTTGCACTTTTTTCTTTTGAAACAAATGTAGAACGTTTGCTGATAAATTAGTTTCCGGTCTCCTGTTCGCTTTAAGGTGGCTTGAAACAGTTTTCAATGCCACTGAACTTTATGAAAGGCTTACTCATTTGTAGAAGTAGATTACTCCTACTTGTTGATAGCTGGTGTTACTATAACCTTTAACCTTATCAACTATTGCTCTCCAACAGAATCTAATATTTTAAAAATTTAAGGTGACGCAAAAACTTCTTGACAATTTTTTTTTAATTTTCTCTTTTTTTTTTTAATTTCCGCAATTAACATCTTTAAACCAGTTCATTTAAAAAGGCAAAATTGTGAGTCGAATTGGCAAATAATGATAAAAAGAAACAAATACTTTCGACGGAACAAACACAATATTTTCTTATTTATTCGTTTATTTTTGCAGCATCGGTGACAATATATAATATATACTTGATACGAACACTGATAAAGCTCCTCATTTATTACATAGCGTTCTTGTTGGATAGTTCACAATTCATTGAAACGGGTAGAGTTTATTAATAATAATGATAACAACTTTATTCACGTGTCAGTGTATTTAGCTAAACTAGCTAATTTGGGACACTCACTCTAAAAGTACAAACGTAGCTAAAACTCAATGGAGTTAAAAGTGACAAAAATGAAGCTAGATACTATTAAAACTGTGTATATTGAGTACTATAGAGCTAAATACATAAAGCTAGTCTAGCTAATTGTGGACATCTACTCTAAAGGTAAAGACAGCTAAAACCCAGTAGGGTTGAATATTAAAAAAAATGAGGTAAATACTACTAAGACTATCATACGTTAATAACAATAGAGCTAAACGCACAAAAAAAGAACTAGTCTGTCTATTTACATGTTGCAGAGTTTGCAACAGTTATTATTATTGTCGAGTTGACTTGCCAGGGCTTTTTACGTATGTGGGCCTTAAAGGAGTGAAGACTTGGTAATTCTCGGAATTTTCTGTTGAGTTTTGAGCAGAGAAATGGCATATTATTGGGTTGCATGTGACGTCATAGCCGCCATGTTGGTGTACAATAACAACAGAGTTGCAAATACTTCCTTTTTTTTATGTCCACCAACATGGCCGCCACGCCCTTTGTCTTTCGAGTCTCTGGGGATTGAGTGAAAACCAGCAATAGTGTTAAATCATGGCGTTTTAAAGTCACTATATCTAAGGTGATAGCGAGTGCCCTTACGTGTGACTAACTCAGATACGCAACCAGGTACTAGGTTACAGATACTTGGTACTAGGTTGTT
>JAOBYE010719356.1:0-25190 GCA_025403585.1 Parazoanthus swiftii
TGGTCGGGAAAGTGTGCACGCCTAGTTTCAGACCTAATAGAGAGAGTTGTACGCTTCTAGTCTTATGAGCTTCTGTGTACAGCTACAATACCAACCTTTCTGCAGCCTCCATGTCAGGGTCCGTAGTTTCAGCAGATGTTCTCTCCATTACATGATTAGGCATGCCCAGTCGTGACAGGAAACACAGTGTGGGGTCAACTCGCATAAGGTTGTAATTCTCATAACCTACAAAAATAATTTTAGCGTCAACAAGTTTTAAAATCAAGGTGAACATTATCACTGGTGTCCCAGTAGTTTTGCAATGGCCTTCCTGATCCAATTAATTGAAGGGTTAAGACCAAACTGATAGGGAGACTTATCAAAAAACTGCTTACACCAGCTACTGTAACTGGCGGGCAGAAAACTCACTTGGGATCACAAGGTTGAAATCCAGCACTTTATACCAATAAAAAAAATATACAAAGGCTGTTCTGTTGTCTGTGACTCAAGTGTAACATTACAGTACTTCAACACTCACCATACTTAAAAACGCCAATCAGCAAGGACTTGTCTGCTTCCTCGTCCCACCATTCTGTGGGCGGGTCTCCCTCAGGACTGTGGATAGTGATCTCAACCTCACTGCAACACAAAAACCACAAGTTGGTGCACTCCACAACAAGTCTTGGCTGCTAGTTTTAAAACTTGAGCTCACAGTTGAGTTGACAAGGAATTGACCCCTTTCACTTCCTTTCAAGCCAAAGGACGAGTTGTTGCTTGGTCTTTACTTGTTTCCAGTCCCCCCACGTGTTTCCCATTATTACCATGGGAAAGTTTTACATTTCATCTAAGTAGATGATCAACTTATACATTCCCAAAACCAGTCAATCTAATTGATACTGATACTGTGAGGAGAAAATAGATGTTGATAAACTTGATTGGGGTAAAGGATTAAAAAGGCTATTCACGATGAGCTGGTCAGCTTTTGGTTGAAATTGTTTTCTTGTAGAATAAAAACTGTTACTTCACAGTGTTTGTTCCTTCGTGCATATTATCACAAGGCAGCAACAACTCAATCCATACCTTGCATTGCAGCCCTCTCGGACTTTGCTGCCATAGAGACCTATGACTTCATTCTTCAGGTAAAATAACAGCCGCACTCTCAACAGGATTCTATAACACAATTGATTAAAATAAATTACTATTAGTCCAACTAAGAATGAGCAAGGGTGCTTTGAATCACCAGACTTTTGAAAAACTTCTTTGCATTATTACCAAATGGCCAAGAAAATTTTGACGGATCTGTTAGTTTATCGAACAATTTATCTGAGAAATGTCAGGAGTTAGGATGCAATTCAATAGTCAAAGGTGTGTTCAAAAACCACTGTTACACCAACACCTGATACTTGAAGGAACCTGCATCATGACTTTTTTATCACATCTATAAACAAGGTTATTTCAAACCTGGAAAGAAGTCAAGTATCAAAGAATATTAACATTCTTATCCTTATCATCATCATCATCATCTAAAAAATCTAAATTTTATTTAACGACATTGTGCTGGGAGTGGTTGCCCATTCTCCCAAGCCAGTGGCTTATGTTAAATCGCTGAACGGCAAGAAATTGATTTTGTGAAGAAAAAAAAAAACAGAAAACCTGGAGAAAAACCCTTGGAGTCAGAAGGAGATCAACACATCTCAGCCCAGATGCAAGCCTGAGGCTCAACCCGGGGTCCACAGAGGTGGGAGGCAGGACTGCTAACCACTCAGCCATCCTGACTCATCATCGTCATCATCATCAACATCATCATCATCATCATCAAAACCTTCAATAAGAACTCACTTGTTGCAGTGATGCTGCAGATGTTTCTTGTACCCCTCATCCACAATCAAAGTCTCAGGGTCAATAGATCTCCAGTCACTTCCAACCTCAAACAGAGCTGTTGCACTCTTGTTGGTATTCTTGCTCCCCCTCCCCTTCTTGCTACGACCACGCCCTTTGGATGGGGTCACAATTGGGGAGTAGGTAGCATCTCGGTCTTCACTTGGTAGCCTCTCTTTGATAGCTGACATCTTGATCAATTCTTTGATGAATGATTTCACCTTGTCATCCCCACGGTAATGATGAAGACAATACAAAATTATGGTCCGAGACATGGCCTCCACATCCCTTTCAGCCAGCTTACTCTTGAATCTGCCTGATGAAAGGATTTCTTGCCATCTGCCCCATCTAAAAAAAGTAGAATATTGAAACTAAGATGCAATCAAAAATATATTACACCCTTTTGACTATGGCTTTTATATCATCAGGTTTTTCTTCACCCTTAAATACTCCACCCTTATACAAGTATTCCTTCTCTACAACTAATCCCACCCCTTACCAAACTCACCCATAGATCAGCAGGTTCTTCTCCACCCTGAAGCACTCCACCCTTGTCCAAGCATTCCTACGCTGCACCGGAACTTCTTCCTCCTCCAAATCAAGATCCGACAGCTCATAATCAGCATCCTCGTTTCCAAACCTCTTTGTCTGTTTACGTTGACGAGGAGCATCAATGATCCGATCATCCTAACAAGGTTGAAACACAGTCTTCCTTAGTCGGTACTAACATTTTACCATGTGGTTTAATAAGAAAACAGATTTAAGAATAAAACAATTTAAATCAGCTAGTTAAAATAAATAAAGATATTATTGTTATTATTATTAAACACTGGCTTTCATTCAGTAGGCAGGCAACCTTAACGTCAGACAAAGAATACCCACAAGTTTTCATCACAAGGACAACAAACTTATCAGATATCAGGGCAAAGTGTAACTCAGTAGGCTTGAGGGGACAATGAAATTTTGAAGCTGTAAAATATTTTTCTTATTTTCTCAAAATTAAGTGAAAATCACTTGTTTGAGGGAGAGGGGGGAGCAGTTGCACCGACCCCCCCCCCCCCCCCCAAAGTCCCTCTGCCTGGTACAGCCCAGGATACACCATCTTGCCAACAGTAAAATTGAGAGAGGCCGGTACAAACCTTGTTCAGATAATCCACATCTAACTCTGCTTTCTTGGCCCACTTCTGCCAGAAGTTTGGATCATCAATGTCAATATCTTCCTCGCCTTTGGCAGAAACAAAGCTAGCCTGTATCAAGTTAAACAAGGAGTTAGTAAAACAAAACCTTTGGTTTAAAAAAAATTTAGCACTAGCAATTTATATTAAAAAGCTGGCAAGTTAAATCAGAAGGGGCAGATCTCATTTTATGTCAGTGACAATTTCTCTCACTTTGAACAGGATCACCCAAAAATTAATCCATTGCCACCTTTACAAACAAAATACAATTATAAGTTATCTTGACTTGTAGTAATGTCTGTCCTTTCAGTAGGAAGGCAGCATGGAATTCTCATCAACCATAATGTCAGAATGAAAATATCCATGAGTTTTCATCATTAGGACAACACAAGCTAAGGTTACAGACTTCCGATAACCCAAAATGACAGAACATTTGAGTTAACTTGAGCAATAAAACTCACCTTTGCAAATGTTGACCCTTTCCCTTGTGATTCAATCTGGATGACTTGGGTGCGCCTTTCCAGGATCTGATCAATATCTTCTTCACAAAATCTGAAAAAATAAGTTAATATTAACATTATTAGTGATAACTGTCTAACACTACTGTCTTTTTCTTACACTAAATTTATACGTCTTTTGTTAATAGCCGAGTATGATTATACAAGGCACTATCACATTATTGGGGGGCCTGGTCTTGGTTACAACCACAAACTCAGACACTCTCTAGGCAGCCAATAGAACATCCCAACTATTCTATCTCATCTTAAGTTACAAAAACGAAGACAAAAATTATAACTTGAATTGTAGAAATGTCTGTCCATTCAGTAGGAAGGCAGCATGGAATTCTCATCAGCTATAATGTCAGACAAGAGTGTCCATGAGTTTTCATCATTAGGACAAGACGTATTCACATCACAGACTACAGCTCAGCTTGATAATACTGACAATAACACCGAGTGTCAGTGGCACACTGCCCTTAGTTATAAAACAAATTCAAACACTGTTTTATGTTGCAGAGTTGGAACACTTTGATCCTGTAAAATTGTTTCAACATATTGTTTGTTATCAAAAACTGCATCTCCTGATTTGCTTACTTGGCTCCAGCATCATTGTCATCATCCATCACAGCCCCATATGCTCCCCTCCTCAGTAGATCTTCGATCTCCCTCTTGTTCATTCCTTGCTATAAAACAAAATGTAACAATGTCATATAAAGGTCACCCAAAAAATATTGAAAGTGCTGTATCTATATTTTGATAATTATCAGACTGGCGGGTGGGGTGGGGTGGGGGTTACAAGTCCATGACTGGTTCTTATGGCATCCACTCGAGTTTCAATACCACTGCAACCCTTGCTGACAACAACCCACCATCAGCTTACCTGCCACTGCAGAAAAAAAAACATTTTTTTTTTCAAAACTAGTCTGACTTACAGATTAGAAATCACCACTCTCTGTTTTAGTACTGAATCTCCGTTAACATATTAAGTGTTGTTTCCTGTCAAACTAGTGAACCAATACACTACTGATATTCAGTATAACAAAAAAGTGTAACATCTCACCACATTGCTAGCATTCTCCTTTGTGTTCATAGACTGAAGCACGGCCTTGTCTAAACCCAGCTTCAGACTGGCCTTGTCAAACATCTCCCTCTCGTAAGAGTTCCTCGTGATTAACCTGTATACTTTGACAGACTTGTCCTGGCCAATCCGATGACACCTGGCTTGAGCCTGGAGGTCATTCTGAGGATTCCAGTCGGAGTCAAAGATAATCACAGTGTCTGCAGCAGTCAAATTTATACCCAAGCCTCCAGCTCGCGTACAAAGAAGGAAAACAAACCTAGAAGAAAAAAAGATGGGTTAGAAAGGAAATTAGAAAAGGAGAGAGTTAGCCTAGATTCATTGTTAGGAAGATCTCAGCTGCCACTCCTTGGATAGAAGTTGAGATGATATTGAATGCAACCCAAAAGTGTATTTTTCAGTTACTTTTTTCTAAGTTAACCACTGCACAAAAATCTTAACGGTTTTATAGCTTTGTTGCACTCCAATGCTATGCAATGCTATACCCCTATCTTCTCCTTTGAATATTCAAAACAAAACTATTTATTTTATTAGAAGAATTAAAGAGCTGATCACACAGAGCAACCACTCTAAGATGAACAACTTATTTCTCCCAACTTGCTTAAATGGAAAGTATGAAAACAGGTTGAGAGAAGTTAGCAACATTATTTTCATGTCATGTTTGGGGCTGAAAAGGTTAAAGAAACCTCAACAATATAATATAACACTGTTAAACAAAAATACAACAAACCTGTCAGACTCTGGTTTGCAGAACCTGTCTATTGCAGCCTGTCTCATGTTGCCTCTGACACGCCCATCTATTCTCTCATAAGGGTAGCGGCGATGAACAAGGTAATCTTCAAGGATATCAAGACATCTGACCATCTGTGAGAAGATCAGCACCCTGTGTCCCCCAATCTTGAGTTTCGGCAACAGCTTGTCGATCAAGACCAGTTTACCAGAGGCTTCAATCATGGCAGCCGTGTGTCTGTCATCCACTACAGACATGTTGTACTCTCCAATGATCTTCTCCTCTGCACCATTAATGAGGAAAGGATGGTTGCAGCACTTTCGAAGTTCCATCATTGTGTTCATCAGGTTGGGCACATTGGTAGTCGAGCCGGCACCCTTGGATAGAAAGGCAAAGTTTCGTTCCAAGATAGCTCGGTAGTACTTCTTCTGGATGGTGGTTAACTCAACCTGAAAAAAGAAGTGTTTCAACTGATGTGTAAAGCAGGAAGTATTTAGACATCACATATTTAGACATGCACATTTAACTCCCAATAGCTTGAACCCTCTATAACCCACCGCAGACAAATTAAATTCGATTTTCTTTCAAGTATCTGTTTTCCTCCCAAATTATCTTAAAAAATTCTGGAAAAAACTTTGAATCTTTGTCAATTATGGTACTGTGATGGTATGATTCAAAGTTTGGTTCTTGAAACTTACTGTAACTAAAGTATCGGCAGACACTGCTATTTAAGATATTTATGGGGATGACATTGAAAAACCTGTAGACCCCCCCCCCCAAATGTTAACGTAACATGCAGACATGCTCTACCTCGATAATTGTCTCCTCCTTTGGTGCAATGTTCTTCTCAACATCTTCCTTCAACCTCCTCAACATCATTGGTTTCAGGAGCTGAAAACAGATTCAACACAAGTTTAATACCACAGAGGTGGCCCAAGATGTATGGACTTCAAACACTATCACAGGGAGCCCAATCAGCAGGAAGGCAGCATGGAATTCTCCTCACTGGATATCAGACAAGGATTTCCATGGGTGTTCATCACTTTAGGCTATATATGAAAGGTCTTGTGCAAAACAGTGCAAGTGACTCCTAGGTAATTTTGAGGACATGATGGCTTTGTGTTAATTTTTTGCAAGAATAATTGTTTCCAGGGTAACTTTATGGTTCTATGACTTTCACTACATTAGAATTTAAAAACATGAAAAAAGGGGACACCACATAAATTTAAACTGGAGACGTCTGTTAAAAACTCAAAATTGGCCTGAAAGTAACTTAATATTCAAGTCACTTTTGCGCTAGACCTTTCATTTATACACAACCAAAAACTGTTATTCACACTTGAACCCAGCCCAATTCTGACATTAATTGAAATCTCAGTAGGGCAAAAAGGATTCTATAGCAGAATATTATCCATTGGTCTACCCACCAGTTTGAGTTTCTCCACTTGATTCTCTGTCTTGAGGTTTCCAAACTCCATGAGGAAAATATGCTGTGATGGAAACTGAGCTGGCTCAAGGAAGTTCAACAGACTGAACAGCTCCTCCACATTGTTCTGCAGAGGAGTACCAGTCAGCAAAACACGATGCTCCTGAAAATTTAAAAAAAAAAATTAACCCTTTGACTCCCATCTATCTCCTATCTTCTCTTTACAATTTTACTATAAAGCAAGATAATTAGTATTGAGGATATGGAATCAATTATGCACTCAAAACTCTTTGAATTAATTTCTGCAAAATTCTCTTAACCTCTAAATAGGAAATAAATTATATGGAGGTATGTACTGAAAATTCAGGAACTCGTCACTTGACACTTGAGTGAAACAGTTAAGAGTGTAATGAATATGAGAATTGTCTTGATCTACATCTGTTCACAAGAAAAACACTGCTACTACATAAAAACTAAAATCTTTCCAAAAAATGTGTTTCTTTAACAGTGAAGAATAACTATAGACCACTTTCATAACATGCCCCAGTGGCTATAAAGTCTATAAGCAAAAACCTCTAGTCAATATTTCTGTCTTTCTGGCTTCAATTCAAAGTTTTGTTCATGGTAATGGGGGTATATTAGGAAATAGTCTACAAAGCTCTTAGATCCAGTGGATAAATTTAACTAACTAAGGGTTAAGCCAACTTTAATTTTCACTTAGGAGTACATAGCATGATGCTAACAAACCAATAAAGAAACATTCCTTGGAAATTATGTCATTCTTGGATCAGAAGTTTTCCTAGCAAGATAGGCAAACAACTATTTCCTGCAATAAAATGAACAAATTGTACCATGCTAAGGTTGTTGAGGCCCTCCAGAAGCTTGCAGTTCCTGTTCTTCAATCTGTGAGCCTCATCAATAATCACACATCTCCACGGCACTGTGCTGAGCTGCACATTGTCCGCTACAAATAATAAATAAAATCAATAATACAAGAAAACAATTTTAGTTTAAAAACAACTACTTGAAAAACAGCTCGACTTCTGCTACAATTGTCCAAAGAATAGTCCCCAGTAATGTCTGTCCATTCAGTAGGAAGGCAGCATGGAATTCTCATCAATCAGTGTCAGATAGAGAATATCCATGAGTTTTCATCATTTGGACAGCACAAACTTAAGTAAATAAAATCCCCAAAATCCCCAAAGAACAGTCTCTAATATAAAAATGTATATTTGTACAAACGATTTAGTTGTATCAACTGGTAATCTACCAGAGGGTGGAGTGTTTGGGCCAGCCACAGGGACCAGCCTTTCAACCCTCACAGCAAACCAGTGACATTGCATCAGTAAAATCATTAATTTATTAGTGTCTGTAACCACATCTTGAATAGGCTTGTTTTCAAAGCCTGAGTCATTAAAAATGGAAACTTTCAAAAACAAGAAACGTTGGTCTTCACAAGCCCCATGTGATTTTTTTTTTCAGCAGAGGGTAATCCCATGCCTTGTACTTACTTATCTCGACAGAAACCCTTGATATGCTATAAAATGCATGGTAAGCATGATGTTGCTAACCAGTCAAATACAATTTATTATGCTCTAATTTAAGGAAAAATACCCTATTATTAACCAATTATTACAAAGTGATTTCGCTCCCTTTGCTATAAGCAACACAACTTCAGAACTCAATCCATAAGATCCCAGCCTGCCAAACCAGAAGGTTCCAGGTCTAGTCTTCCTATTGCCAGGATAATCTTCTTTTGTCGTGGGATGTAAGCTATTGTCCCCAACAGACCCAGGTTATTTGCTACAGGTCATCACCATTACATTTTGGTTACTTCTGAAGTATACAAGGTAGCTCACCAATAATAATTTCATATGTGGTGACAAGTGCTTCAAACTTGAAGATTCCAGGAATTGGTTGGCCCTGAAAGAGATACCAAAATATGCTTTGCCTCAATGCATTATAATTTCACACTTTTGAAAATGCTAAGCTAGCCATTTGTTACACAAAAAGTGGTAATCATGGCACCCTCGTGTAGGGGCTTGGGGCGAGGGGGTGGGGGATGGCCTCCAGTGATTCTATATTAGTTGTAAAAAAAAAACTCTCTGAAGATTGCAGGCTCCTTCATCTAAAAGAAAACAGGCCTTAACTCAAAATTTTCTTATTATGGATAAGATTTTGGTGATACACTAGTTTGCTCAAAAGTGACAGTGATTTTTAAATTTGGAAGTAATATAATGGGTCTGTTCTGCCATTCATGAACAGATCACGGGAATTTTTTTTATTTTTTGTCATAAAGACAGTAACCCTAAATCATGGTGAGAACCACTATTTTTCTTTTCTTTGCAGCTGAAACAGCAAGTTATTTCACACTTTCTTATAAACCCAGTTAGTATGCTTGTGGTGAAAATCACTGGCTCTTTAATGAGATCGTTTTATGGTCTTTTCTTCTCAACAAACGTAGAAATTGAGTCCCATTCTTGAACTTTGAATCTTGTTGTATTAGGGACCAGTCCTTTCCATCAGTTTCTTGACAGCTACAGATTGTACTCTCGAGAACAAGAATGCAGATTGAAGCAATGCTGAAGAACTTACATGCTCATCCCTGTAGTAGAATTCATACTCCTGAATGAGATGTCGACTTGATGAACTGAAACAAACAAATTGGAACTTTCAGACTATAACAACTATAGCTCTGCTGCAGTGAGTGAGCTTGCATTTTAGTCAATATTGTAAGGAAAAACTTGCAGAGTGGCATTAATTACAGCTGCAGCAAATTGTCCTATGATCTTTGTGTAGCTCAAATAACAAAAGATTTTTGCTTGATTTACCTGCCATGGTAAACGACACAGTTGATTTCACTCCAGGTTTCAAATTCCCGCTGCCAGTTAGAAATGGTTGACAATGGAGCAATCACAAGGAATGGTCCACGAATTCCATATCGCTGGTAACAAAATGCAGAACTTAGTTAATTTAGCATTCTGTCTGCTAGTTGGCCACAACAGTTATAATTATTTATTTTCTTTGTTCTCTGTCTTTTTCAGGCAAATGTAAAAGACCAGAGACAGTGAAACAAAAAGAAAAAAATTGTCACAAGATTTTTATTAATGCAAAGACAAAGTAATAAGTAAACTTTTTTTAAAAAAAAACTGGACATGATCTGCACGAGACGCCAATACAGTAGTTGACTTATGTAGATCAAAACACTTTCATTAATTAAACTAGAAAATTCATCATTTTGAATGTAACATGCAATTCTACTTCTGTCAATTTTTTTTTGCTTTGTGAAACTCTTTTATTTTTTGTCTTCCAGCAAAACCTGGACTGTGTGGTTTGTACAACAAGCAATAGAAAGGGTGTGCCTTCTCTAGCCAACTATTATAAACCAATTCTTACCTGCAATTCACACAGAAATGTAATTGACTGGATTGTCTTCCCCAGACCCATCTCATCAGCAAGAATAGAGTTTTGTCTGTAAACCAACAATTCTTGCCAGTTAATAACAGCAAACAACTGTAAAAACAATCTTGACAGAGACAGGGCCAACTCAAAAGTTTACTTGGTTAGAAAATCAACACCTTCAAAGTACCAGATGTTGGAAAATAATGTATTCATACCTGTTCAGCCAACTGAAGATCAACCAATTCAACCCTTCTAACTGATATTCTCGAAGTGTGTTCTGGTTTCGATATACCACAGATGAATCTAGTTTTCGCCACTCTTGTGGATATGGACGAGGGCGGTACTGTAAAGGAAAGACAAATATACATGTAAAGTGTTGCACTGTTCTGATTTCCTCTTCTGCTACAAAACAATTCACCCTTGGTGATTGAGCCTTTCAACAGGCCGGACCTTAAGTCTGGAATAATCTTCCTGCGGCTGTCCAAAATATTGATTTAATTGGCTCTTTTAAGATCACAGTCAAACCTCATTATTTTAGATTATCCTTCCCATAATTGTATTAGTTTTAGTCATTTTAAAATTAGATTTTATCATACTGTATCTAGTTTATTATTAGCTTTTTCTTTTATGATGTGTAATGCACATGCAAACATATTCACATGTAGCATGCGCAATATAAATTTTATATCTATTATTATTACTTCTATTTTAATTATTATTATTATTATTATTAAAGGAGAATCCATTTAGATATTTTGCTGTTGCCTTGGACCTTGCTTTTTGAGTATGAAAAGTCACGAGAGCAAGAGGAATACAATCAACATAGACAAAGTCATACAGTGCTGTTTTCAAGGGCCGAAGTCCTTGAAAAATAAAAAATGAAATTCAAGCAGTTTCAATGACTGTACGAATCCTGAAAATGTAAGAATTATACCAAAAGAAAGCATAGTTAAACAAATTATTTCAAAATATACTATAAATTAAGGAAAATATCCATGGGGTGAACTTGGTTTTATTCAAAGTCGAATAAAAGCAAACTCATAACTCAAAAATTATCTCTGTTTATTTAATTCCATTTGCTGATCTAGTCAGTTAGTATTACATGGAATTTTAAATCTCTTTCACAGCTGATGATACTCTAAAAAACCCAATCATGGTACACATTTATTAATCTTGTGACTAGCTGAAATTAATATAAATGAGGAAAATGACAAAGTTCTAAGGACTGAAAGTTGACTATGTAAAGAAAGATCAAAACATTAATTAGTTACATGTACCTGTCTTGCTGCTGGAGGTAAAGGTTCCCGATTCTTGTAAAACTGTTTGATCTTTGCTTCATCAACATCAGCCTAAACACATGATAATAATTGGAAAAAAGGCCAAAATAATGAAGTCTGTTATTTCAAGTTAACTCATCTAAAGTACAGCTCAAAATTAGAATTGAAATGGAAAAAAATGGCAAAATATATAATTTTTTTTCCCCATTTGAAGTTTGGAAATTTGGATGAGGAGGGATCTGTTTACCTAACAGTTAAAAACTGTAGCCTAAAGTTCAATACATAATTTATGTATACACTCATATATAAACTTAAATCATTTATAATAACCAACATCTTCAATCCGAATGATCAGATGAATGATCCAAATGTGACATAATACTCATTCCAAAGCTGATCAATGCACTCACTTCCAACTCCCATGTGCTGTCTTCATACGGCAAAGATCTCCACTTCACCAAGTAATGGGTGATTGTCTGTAAAAAAACAACAATTGAAAATTAACACCCGACAAATTATTTATTCTAAAAATGACTTGACAGAATCAACAATTCTCACAGCATGACCTACAACAGTCAGACTGTGCTTCTAAAGACAATTATTCTTGAGCCAGCTGTCAACAACTCATGTAATGACCATTCACGACATTCAAATTGCCTTGATTCTTATCATGAACAGAAGCATTTTGTGTTGACTGGTTGACAGATACTGTTCAGTCTGAAAGTTTCCCTACATTTGAAAATATGTCTCGAATTGCTACAAGAGTTACTAGTTAATGTAAAATTGAGCAAAATGAGCAGCATTTCAGGTACTCCTGGCAACCTATGTAAAAGGTAATGGTAAAATGACTTTATTTAACGAGGGTACCACCTGACAGTAATTAACTGAATGACAAACTTGTGGCCCTACAGTGCACACCTTACCCCTCCTCTTTGTCAGTACTCTTTTATGGGTATTTAGAGCTAAAGCTACATGGATCAGAAGAAAGTCGAAACAGATGATGGAGTCACCAAGGATCAAACTGGGGACCTCCAGCTCCGAAGGCCACGCACTAGCCAACTGAGCTACACCTGTTTCTAGAACCATAAAAAGTGTAACTATAATAACACTTTAGCACTGCTAAAGCAAACAACTCACTCACTCAAAACAACATTTAATATTAATTTATAGTCTAAGCACACCAGGACACTTCATCTAAAAACGTTCCTTTGTAAAATCATGAAACATAAAACATCAATTTCATAGACACATGTATTCTGCAAGCCTGTCAATAAAAAAACAGTTGGCAAGTGATCATTCACTCACAAGCACGTGGTGACTCAAGTTTTCCACAACTGTACTGAAGAAGTACTTTGTTGATAAAGTAGTGAAAAGTTAAAACTTTCTATTAACAGCTTGGCCATTTAAAAAATTATGGAATCTTAAGTAATAACAGTGTATGTTTGAGTGGATTTATTAATTATTTTATTAAAAAACTTAATTTAAATGCAATACCTAATAAAGCAAAAACAAAGTTACATCTTAGCGAAATAACTAAATTTTATTCAAATTGTGCTAAAATCCTGTCAACAACTAACCACAAACCATGTGTGAAATATATGTTTTATTTTTATCTGTCCAATCAAATAACTGCTTATACACACAGTACATTTCACATTTCCTGAAAAGGACAAGTGCAGGTGTCTGAATCTGATGTCTTGTAAATTGACCTTTGGGTCACAGGTGTTTCTGTTTTCACAAAGAACATGAAAACAAGGCAACAAAATTAAACCATGTTCAAAAAAATTTATTTGACCACAAGTTACACTTTTAGATTAATGTCCTCTTTGCTGAGACAGCCAACATCACTATCTTCATCTTCATTAATTTGATTTAAACTCTCTTCTTCTCACAGCTAGATATTTCGGAACAGATTTTAAAAGATAAGATATCCATGCAAGAGTGTTTCAAAGTGTTAACGATCACTAAGTAAACCCAAAGATGTAACTTTATTTCAGAAAGTAATAAGACATTGCCATATACTTTAGGCATGCAACTTATCGCACATCTGGGATTGGCTAGACATGTGAATAGGCAAGGAATAAACAAAATAATATTTGATCACATTAAATGTTAGTTTGCACTATATATTAAATGATAACATAATTTATATCAAACTTGTATTGTTTAAGTTTAAAAATAAATAAAAATTAATATTTTTTGTACTGAACAGTCATTAAAATGAGTATAAAAAAAGAACAAAGAAAACAACACATCAAAATATCATTTTTAGGCCATACTTATTTAATTTCCTGTTTTATGAACCTGCCAAACTCTGATTTTTGAAAATCAAAATCCATCTGGCTTTGAAAATAAAGAAAGGTCAGAGCATTTCCAGGTTTGAAAAAAGTGTAGCACACACAACTTGTAAACATCATGACTTTAAAACTGTATGATTTATAATATAAAGGCTTGATTTAAACTAAATAAAATACAGTAAGTTATATATTGATAATGCCAATAATGGTTTTGCATTAAGTTTTGTAATGTATAGCATATTTTATTTCTCCCACCAATTTTACACTTTTGGCCAAAGTTTTCGTAAAACAGGATATTAAACTGGTCTGGCCTTAACATTCAATCAGTTGATGAGCAGGAATTCTTACATGTACAAAATAAGATGTAAAAATGTAAGTAACAAATATAAATTGATCAAAAAAAAGTCTGAGTACAGTCTTTTTCCAAAAAATAGCTGCTAATTCAACCATTAATATCATCTCTGGTCTTAAAAAGAAACCAAGTCAATGAAAAATATTACTAGATTTCAACAATAAAGCACTGCTTTATTATACTGAAAATGTTTTTTTTAAATATGTGCTCTTGTTATTAAAAACTACTGCTGTGCATTTTCTTGGCACTTTCTATTCCAAACTGGGTGTGACACTTTTATATTCTTTGTCGGCATGCTCATTTAAAACTAAACCAAAAGGTTTATAGACCACAGTTTCCATATCTTTGTTATATAACAATGGATAATCAAACATTGCTTCAGGGGATCCAATAAATATAGATACAAAAACATCTTCAAGGTCATCTTTATATTCCTAACAAATCAAAAAAGATTTTGCCCGAGGCCAAAACAAGCCATCAGTGTTTCTTCAATTCTTGAAAATATTTAAAAACTTCAACCAACTGTTAAATAAAGACAGCTGCTATCTCTTAAAAAATAATTTCAAATGAAATAGCATTACTCTGCACTGCAGGAGTCTTCAATCCAATCTAAAGTCATTTACAAGAAAGGGAGGTACAAACTAATTAGGAAACAGACCGGAAGTGTTAAGGACAGCTAAATTAATTATTCATATCTGTGAAGCAACAAAGAAGCTGTTGTTTGCACTTAAATTTGCACTTAAATTTGCATTTTCTTTAGACACCTGACTCAATCCAAACTATAAACAATTAACAATAGAGGTTTACTATAAGGAAAGTTCAGACGTTCAACAAAAATATGTCAAAGAGATATGCTAACATTGATTTTAATTAGTATTTGGAACTTAAGGTTATATCTTAGCTTGAAACAAAGCCAGGTTCCTATCAGTAGAAAGTTAACACCCTAACGCTTCACGTTTGACACTTAACCCTAGTTCTCATAGGTAACCAGACTTCCAATTATCATCTGATCAACAGATATTAGCTCCCATTTCCACTGAGAATCTAGTCAATTAGTACCATGTCACAATTCACTTGCATAAACAAGGGCATTATTTTGTAATCCTCAGTTTTTGAAATTTTGAACATGTTAACTAGTCGCCCCAGTTTCTGGACTAAATTTGAACTTGAAAGTTCGCTGTCTTAGACTCATGTGTTTGTTTAAGTAAAATTGTTGTTAAACAGTAATCTACTAACACCTTCTAATAACCTTTCACAATGGGATTAACACCTTGCCACAGCCCACTCAGTCTTGACTGCCTTATGTTCAACAACTTGATACAGATAAATGATTTTTGTCTGTTAATAGATAAACAAGATGGCGAAAAACTGACACTGAAATATATTATAAATTTAAAAAAATCAAGCACAGATTTCAGCACAACTTTCTTTCTAATACATCAAGCAGTACTCAGTACAAGTTAAATAAATAATTTTTTTCTTAATCTCAAACAACCAACAATCTACAGGCAAGTCAACAAGTCTGTCATGAATAGTAATTAAAGAATGCCACCCACCACTAAAAAACTTTTTTTGTCTATCAAGTAGCACTTTTTACTTCCTGTGTACACTATCAGACTAAAACATGACTGCATAATTATCTATATCCAGGACTACATGAGGCCTGAAAACTCATATTGATAAACAGTCACAACACAAGTTATATAAATCTTTATAAAAAAACGATCAAAAAAAAGGTCAAAAACTCAGACACAATGTAAATCTAGACAGTCAAATATTTTATCATCGTATTGACAGTTTCGCCTGATTACAATGAAAAATCCTGGGTTAACAAGCATTTTAGTCAAAACTACTATTATACTTGTCTAATAGATTTTTGTAAAATTTGGATGCTTCAGTAAAATAAAGTTGCTATCTACACTCTACTGGAAAGAAAACCCTCAAATTAGTAAAAATTAAAATTTATTGATTATTTTTAATTTGCTCTCTTGAATGGAGATCAAGATTATACAAAGTAAGTATTAGACTTTCATAGACATTTCTGCAGCAACAGTGTCACATAATTCTTACCACCCAGGCAAGACTTACATACTGCCACAGAAGTGTCTGGAAAAGTGTGTGTTTTATTTTACAAAATATTCAGTCTATACAAGTTATTAAGCTAAAAATTGGTACTTTTGCTAAGTTAACAAGACCCTTTCCAAAAGCAACATGATCTATTAAAGGCCAGGATATGCAGTACAGAGAGACTCTGTCGTATCATCCTGAGGAAGAACACTAAACACCATAACATACCTCTCCAGTTCCTTGTTCGACACCTTTCGAAACATCCAACACTCTGTCAACTTCCACATAATCTGGATTGAATGGTTCATCGTCAATCTGAAGGAGAAAACACAACTCTATTTGAAAGGGTGTCCATGTTTAAACTAGTAAATATTAGTTTTTTTTATTATCAATCAGGGCATTGCGTGGAAAAACCTTAATAAACCAATCAGTTAGAACTTCGTCTGCAGTGGTTGTGCAACTCCATAGGACAACTTGTAACAAAGATGCAACATAAATTTGGTTAGAAATAAAGCAACTAAAAGAGTGCAGGGCTTCATGACAGTCAAGTAATTGATTGACAGTGGTTACAGGCATGTAGGCGAATGACAGTTAAAGTTACAATTACAATCAATTCAAGTCAAGTCAGCAACTAAAGAAACATCAATTTATTGCTTTACAAACAAACTAATGCAAAAACTGGACAACAAGTTCAAATGTTATAGTTTAAACATGTTAAGCTGGTTGTGCACATTTGGATTCTGAACTCAAAGTCGAAAATTTTCTAACCAGGAAAGCAATTTTATGCAATTTTATTTTGTTTTATGTTGCATTTAGTTCATAATTAAGTCCAATATATAAGTTATATCACAGGCAAGATACTTTAACCAGGATTCCTGATGTGTTGCTAAATTCTCTTAAATGGTATCTATAATTTTCCTTTTAATCAATTTGGGATGATTTTGCTTTTCATGTTAGATATAGCCTGCTGTGTGTGATCAACTCCTATATTCTCACAACAAAACAAACTATTTTGTATTGATACAGTAAGGAGAAGTTAGATATTAATAAACAGGCTGGCCCTAAAAGGTTTAAGTCTGTTAACATATAGAATCCATCATACAGCACACCAAACATTTCTTTTTCAACTCCTATGGTACAATACTTTAAACAAAAAATCTCACAAAGCAACAGTTGAATTTAAACTGGTCCCAGCTTTGTATATTATTTAATAGCTTTAAAACATGGCAACATCTTAAACGTAACCTTACCTCGGCAAGGAAAGACAAAGCTGTGAGCTGTTTTGCCTTGTACCTCTTGATTTTCATTTGTATTCTTTTGTCACCACGTGCAAGCTTCTCTACCGTAGCCCACTCAGAGTGAAGATACGAACTAAAAAAAATCAATATGTTAAAAGGTATGGCAAACAATGTATGAACAAAAAATGCCACAACTCGATACCAACATTTATTTTGACATGGAATTCATACTCGTAAGTGGAGTTGAAAAATCTGCTGGATTAAAATTATTTTCTCCTAGTCAAGGCTCATATAGCTAGTTTTTTATGACTAAAACACAAACATGTGACAAATCCAAAACATCAAAGGCCTAATTATATTTTGCTTTTGGCTTAGCTAAATACGTGTAATTCTATTTAACTGCACACGTTTTCTGATGGGAGTCAAAACATCTACTATCAAAATGATATAAGTACCAAAGGAAAGCAAATCCTGATTCAAGATAAGTGATCCAGTGGACTACGGATTGTGTTGAGATCTGAAATGCTGAATCTTATACCACTGAATAGTTGTCTTTCTAAAGGTCTCGTAATCAATATCACATCATTTCATTTCATTTTGCACAGTCTATAATATAGAATATTAAATGACAAGTTATTAGTAAGACCATTATAAATTTATAAACATCAAAAATTTAATGATCGGAAAATCCCAACTTGTTAATTTGGGAAACATTTTCTTCAATGACCTTCATGGACACTCAGAATGAACTTCATTTACAATACTTCAAACAGAACATATGTTCAAAAAACCCAGGACCAACTGTCTGAAAGAGTGTTTTTTTTTCTTCTGTGAAGTTTTATTATCTTCTACATCTGTAATCTAGATACCCACCACTCAGTCCATTGACCATTTCTAATCCTTACTCTATAACACTTTATGAACAGTTCGAAAACTTACTAGTTTTTAAACTTGACCAAAAATTCTTCCACTTCTGTGCCATCAAGGTTCTAGGAAGAGAAATTCAACATGGTTAATTTTACCATCATTTAACCTACCCAAGCTTAAAAAGTGACATCCAGATACACCTAGTGGATGAAGAACCTACAGGCTGAAATTTGGAAATGAGGCCCCCATTATATAACAATCCATTCAGCCTGGAATTTCAATTTGTATTTGTAAGATCACCCCAAGCAAGTTAACAAAAAAGTGGGTACTACATTGTTTAAATAAATGTTCAGGGTTCAGACATTTCAGTGAAAAATTCTAGATTGTAAATTAGGTTTTCAGACTGTTGCCACATCATACCAAAGCCAAGATCTTAAGAGAAGAATGATGTTTTATTAGCCCATATTTTAGTCTTCAATGTTTCAGATAATTTCTGAGCATTAACCTAATTTCTCAAAAATAATAATAAAAAAATTTGGGCATTAATCTGCTGTAGAGCAAAGCCCAGAAAATACAGACTTTCTCCAGATTTTTGCATAGTTTATTTTCTAGACTTTTTTAGATTTCCATCAACTTTTTTCCAGTTTTCCAGACTCTGTATGAACCACAAATAAAGTATACTACAACTACAGTTCACACTTGTTTGATTTATTGAGCTGTCTATCTAGAAGCGTATAGGACAAGTAGAACTTTTAACATTATAAACAAACTGCCAAAAAAGTATAATATTTCCCTAGATTTGAATGCTTTTGCAGTTTGTGGCACAACTGAATAATAGGCTAAAAGTAGTATTTTGAACAATAATAACAGGTTATTTAAACCCTGAATAAACCCAATAACAAAGAACCAAAACAGTCTGATTTCATACTGAACACCCATTATATTATTAAGAACCTATTCTGGGAGATATGTAAAATATAGGTTCTTATGTGTGGGTGTTTACTGTAACAGAAAAAAGTCAGTTTCTAAAACTTATGTAGAATTGATATGTGTATTCAAATACTAATCTTCTTCAATGAACATCATTTATAAAACAAGGCTATGGGATTAAAATCAGTTCTGATAATTTGCCTGCAAATACATCATAATTTACGCTTATGAAAGAAACAGCTCAAAATGAAATCACTTCTTTCTTTCGACACTTACATTATAAACTTCGCACTCATTTTAAAACATATATTTAAAGGATCACAAAGTCTAGACATAACCTCATTTGAATTTCTGAGGTTATGATATCGTGACCCTTTCTAAATATATTCCATTGTAAAAAGTGACCTCTGAAGGCTTTCATTTATGCGCAAACAGTAAACATAACAAACTGCAAACAAGTAGTTATAATTCAATCATCTGTCCAAACCTTGTCTTCTCTTCGCCTTGTCGACAAAATCTTCTCTACAATCATCATCTCTTCCACTTCCTCAAAAGCTGGAATTTCAGCCACTGCTGGTGCTAACATTTGTGTGTTCCCAGCCACTCCTTGTTCTAAATGTCTGGGATGATCTTTTTCTCCTTCTTCATCAGAAAGGTTATAATCAAAATCATCTTTGTACGTCTTCTTTCGACATTCTCTAAGTGATCGCCGCTGCAGAACAAACTCAAGATGTTTTAAACTCTTGAATTCAAATACTAAGTAATTCAAAGTATGAAGCAATAACTGCTTCATCCAAATTAGCACAACATGAAACTATCAAATTATATCACTTAACACAACATGTAATAAGGTCAAATCTTTAGTACCAGCACTTCAAAATTGAGGATAACAGTTTTCATTTGCCCCAAGGTACATTTGTTTGTTGGTGCTTGAACTATGAGAGATGCTTTTTTATTAAATGTTGTAAAAACACTCATTGCAAAAAAGGTCCGTAATCTAAAAAACTTGAAAAACGACTGCGGCAAGACCTCACCTAAAAGTACTTATATAATGCTTCAACCTCGAACACTATGATTATAAACACTATTTGACCTCATTGTCAATCTAATCTGTTACTTAAGCTACTACATTTTTGTAATAAAATTAATATCAATATACAACAGGTTATAGAATGCAGATACCAGCTAGTAAGTAAAACTTACAGTGATACTTGAGATTGTATCATCAGGTACCATATCAACAGGAGACGATGGTGGCGTTGGTTCTGCATCAGAGGATTCTCGTCTATTTTTTATCGGACTTGGTTTGGCTAAAACTGTCGCTGGTGGTCTTGAAAAACAACCAAGAAATACATATGTTTCAATTTTGCTCTTTGCATGGTATTCATAAATTAAAAAAATAATAACTACTTTGTGTAATTCAGAAAATGACTACAGAAAAGATATTGACTACCAGACTGTAATACCAAATATATGTCTACAAAAATACTTTATGATCTCACTGTATCATACCTTGACGAGGTGTTCCACACTGCAGATGGCGGTTTTTGAACAATTGACGGGGGTAATTTAATTGGATCCATTGACTTTGGAGGCTTTTCAACAGGTCTAGGAATGTTTGGTGCAGCAGCTCCATGCTGCATCATCGACATTGGTGGGAAATTCATAGGTGGATGACCCTCATTATTGTGAAGAGCAGCCCTAGCAAGTGCTTCAACTGCAATCCTATTTGCTTTGTCTTGTGGTTGTGGTTGCCGCAACATGCGAGCCTGTTCCCCTTGCTGCATCTGGTACCCATGCTGCATCCGCTGTTGTTCTTGAACCACATAAATACGGTATAGCTGGCTGAATTGGTGTTGCATCTGCTGCAATTGTGGGTGCTGTGGATCTATGTTTGACTCTCGGAATCGCTGGATCTCCTGTTGAAGTCTCTGCATTTGCAGTAAGATAGCTGAAGTCTTCATATGTAATAGATCCTGTGGTGTTGCCGCCATTTCCTGAAATGGGTATCGCATCCCTGGTGGTCCAACCACTGACATTGGGTTCTGATTGGCCCCAGGGTACATGTTACGATTATCATTCATTGGCCTCTGGGCTGACATGAATGGGTCAACTTGTGCATTTTGAAACTGAGAACTGAATGGCACCTGTTGATCCGTTGATAGTTTATTTGGTGAATTTCTGTGCATTCCCATACTTTCAGGTCCTCCAAAGAAAGGACTAAAACTCTGAGTGTTGTCACCTGGGTTAGGAAATGGTGGTTTGGTCTGTTGAGGCTCCATGCTTGATCCAGGAGAGGAACTCTGTGGAACAGGCAAATGGTGCAACCTGCCATGTGTCATGTCTTGCTGGTTCATTTTCATGTCTTGTCCCATTGAATAATGCCTCAAGGCCTGCTGAGGACTTGTTTGCTGTTGCTGAGATGGTGATATTTGCTGTGCCTGTTTTGCACTCGAGTCTTTGGGTGACAGGTTTGAAAAAGACAGGTTCCCTGTTTGATTTGGAGTCTGGAGTTTAGGAGAGTGAGAGGATAAAAATCGATCAGACTGTGGCGAATTCATTGATACCGAAGTTGGGTCTTGATTCTGTGCAAAATGCTGAAGCCTTGGGTTTGGTGAAGACGCTCGAGGAAACCCATAGCCAAAAGGCTGTCTGAAAGGGGCTTGTTGAAAAGGTTGTTGGCTTGTTCGTTGCATGTTGTACGAGGGATGATTCGAAGGTGAATTTGCGCCCTGTGTCCATTGAGGCATCGAGATTTGAGTACGATTAGGAACGAACTGCTCCGCTGAACGGGGCTGCAGTTGTGTGAATTGAGGTTGAGAGTTTTGTTGCATATTGGCGAAGGATTGGTGTGATGCGGAAGAAAGTACGGGGTCATTGCCGAAGTGCTGAAGCTTCTGCTGCGGAGCATGTTGTAAGAATTGCGAGGGGCCAGTTGGCATCCCCCGCTCGTCAAAATGTTGTAATTTCTGCAAATTTTGTTGGTTAGCATTTGGTTGAGAATTTTGAGAAAATCCCGGAAACGATTGTGGAACCTGAATTCGGTCTTGAACCTGTGAAGTGGGGCTGTTAAAGCCAGTGAACGGAACACCGAGAGCCAGATCGTCAAGTCCGTTGTTGCCTCCATCAAACATGCCAAAAGGGTCTGCCATTCTTCGATCCGTTCGCTTTCAACTTTCGTTCGCAGACCGTAACGACAGCGGGCTACGATCGCAAGTTGGAGGATGTTATCTTGAAAAAGTAGTCCACATATTCTCTTCTTTACATTCACTCCTCCATTTTAGGGGCCATACAACCGCGAACAAGTCCTTCAAATGTCCGCTTTTATTCAGATGCACTCGTTCGACACTAGAAAAGTCACGAAAGAATAAAGAAGTTAAGGATTGTACGGCATAATCCAAGGGAACTGCAAAAAAGAAAGTCAATTAGCGGTAATATGATATGTAAACAGGTAGAGTAAAACGACATACATAGAACGAACTACGATCAAATCTGTCAAAGACCAAGTCCATTATAACAATGAATGAAAATTATGTGCAACGCATGAAGTTTTCTCCAATTCGCCACACGGCTCGCGGTCACTTTCGCCTTTAGCAATGCTACGGAATTTATGTCACTTGACGGACCGCATTTCGAAATCCACAACTCAAAGACAAATTATCTGACAAAGCCGATTAAGTACACTGGTCTCTTTTAAAGAATTAAACACCGATGAAGAATACTCACACTCAAAAAATAAAATTTTACTGATGGTCAACCAACGGCTTGAGCGAGCGAGTGGCGGCTCGTATTACAAAATCGCCGTCACCGCATCACTTCAATTGCAAAATTTGTTTTAAAAAAAATCTTTGGCAAGTTCTATTTATGACGTCCGTCTTGGCTTAAACCAATATTCAATTACTGAGCACTAGCTCCAGTAGAGAAAGACGATTACAAAACCGAGTGAGTAGCGAGAACAGAGAAAAACAAAGCGCCCTCACGCGGGGCTTGACCAGGTGAACAAAATCTAACCATGGTCCACAACACAATTGTAAAACTTTGTCGATTTTGTAAGCGTGCCAATCGGCGGCTGCTCGCTGAAATCACACAAAACAATTTTAGTTACAACTCTACAGAAGTCTTTCTAGCTTGAGAATTTTTCAATTAAGAGAGAGTTTGCATAGGATCAGAACCAACCGTTGCTCTATTTACAACGTCAAGGAGAACAAAAGCGAAAACGCGAGCCAAAACGAAAAGCGAGTGTATTTTGGCCATGTCCTTGTCCGTACGCTACAAGTGAAGTAATTGATGTCATACCGGGTCAACAACACGATTAAATCATTGCCAAACACAAAAACATAAAACTAACCTACACCAAGTCCACTTCGAACAGCTTGAAGAAGACAAGAAAGCGGCCAAAAAATTCCGAGTGCTTGAATAAGCAGAGTCTTTAGCGTAGTCGATCTCGAGCACGAATATCATGCTTTCACTGGAGCGACCACGTTACGAGCCTTCCAGCCAGCCAATCAGCGTGCTGCCATAATAAAGTATCCCGGATGAACAAAGGTCACCAAACTTTCTTTCAGAATTTCGCATTTTTTCGAGGTTTTTTTTATACTTTTATGGTGAATTTGCAGAAACTAACTAAGCTGAATATTTTTTATACGCTACAGATAATTTATAATTTTTTTTAAAAAAATATTTTAATTTTAAAGTTTGGTAAAGATCTGTCATGATCACTCGCGGAAGGTAAAAGTTTTTGGACTACATTTGTGGCTGATCGACATCGGTCACCGTGTTTATTTATACCACTGAGTGTGAAACGAATTGGACTGGTTTTGTACTGAAAATACTATTGGTCAGAGAAATTCAGTAAATATACTAGAAAAAACTACAACTCTGACCTTTTAGTGCGGTCCAAGCCGTGTTAACTTATTTTCGTTCCGTCTTGAATAGTTGCATTAATAGTTAGACTTGAATTCTTTAGGTCAGGTAAAATAGCGGTTTCTTATCCGGCCTTTTTTTCAGAAAGGAAGCAGGCGGTTCTTACTATTAATTATTTTTACAATTTCTTATTTAGTGGAATTTTTGTGAGTCCAGCAAGGCAACAATAACCAGGTCCGTAGGCAGGGGGGTGCGCGGGGTGAGTACGCACCCCCCCCCCACGGACCAAAAAAGGTCCGCATTTGGAGGTTATTAAGCAAGACGATGAAAACGCCCGAACAGGTTTATCGTAACAGTTGGTGCTACTAAAAATAAAAAAAAACAGCCGTAAATTATAAATTTGGCTTTTAAGAGTCCAAGTTTACGAAATTTGCACTCCCCCAACAAAAATCCTGCCTACGGGCCTGATAAGTTTTACAGAACGAGCAGAAAAGCACATACATGCTTTAACTGAACTTCATATGCAAACTATTCTCACAATTGAATTTTAAAATATGAATTGCAGTAATTGATGTATATGTTATGTAATTGGAGAGAAATTGTTCACGATCAGTTTCTAACCGGTTGGACCTTTAAACTGTGCCGACGTTCGCACCCATCTAATTTAATATATATACATTCATAGTTCATTATCTATCCCAACCTGAAAGTCACGTAACTGATACAGTTTCATATGCATGAAAACCCTCATTGATAGAAGTGAATATATATTTTTTCAAAGGACAACTAAATCTATATAAAGTTTTGTAGCAAACATAACGAATAGCAAAAAAAGGAGGTGGCACCCATACAAGAAGCGGGCAGTAACCGGACGAGAAACAATTATTTTTTCTGCTTGGTCTTAATTGTGCTTGACTATTTTTGTGAACAGGCAGGGGTGCGTTTAGAAGTGGACCGAATGGGACACAGCCCCGAAGTCCACGGTCGGCAATTTTGCGAATATTTCATAATAAAAACACTGAAAGCGCATCTACCGGACCACGGATGCTATTCCCGGACCTCCTCTTCCAGAATATTGAGTTGCGGATCTTCCTTTCCAAAGTTCTTGACCCCCCTACCCCACTTCCCCCC
>JAOBYE010719357.1:0-10639 GCA_025403585.1 Parazoanthus swiftii
CATACACACGTACGTACGTACATACATACATAGATAGATACATATATACACATACATATACATACATACATATATACGTGAGTGAATGAATCTGATGGTTACATGAAGTATCCCATTTCTGACCTGGGAGTTTTGGGGGGCTCTCACACATTCGCCGTTGGTTCATGATAAAACCCCATTCAAGTCTACGTACGCTGTATTTCAAATGTTATTGCTATTTTGTGAAGTTAACTAAAGTGAAGTCGACAAACTGCCAAGGGCCAAAAAACGTAGGTCTAATTAATTGGACTATTGCCTCCATTATTGTTATCACTATCTTTATTACTAAAGTGAAGCAGAATGACAGACCAACCTACCAGCCAAATGTCAAAATGTTCCGGCATTCGCTTAGTGGAGACCGTGTGAAGTACGTCAAAGTATAAAATTCATCTGCCGTACGCATCTGCGCAAAAGTTTTTACTTGTTATCTCTTGGGGGATGGGTCTGGAGACATTCACCTGCCTTAACCCGTAAGCGGAATTTAAATTTTGCCTGAAGTCATTATCTCATGACTGTCCGTTCTTACTACAGAACTGCCTCTGTAAAATGAGCTACGATTTCGAAATGAAGTTATTTACCATACCTAACTAGTATTTAGGTTCCTTTGCTTCGAAAAGAAAACAACGTGTTTTTTTGTGCTGCATGACGCGGAGCGAATAACAATCATGGCGTGTTATGAGCTTCTTTAAAAATGCATCTGTAACTCTTTCAATACGAAACTCCCCAATGTGCAAGTTATGGAGCAATGGAAATCTGTTGACAGAGCCGGATTTTTTGTTTCAAGTGAAACGCTGCACTACTTCTGCGTCGAATGAAACTGGTTTGATGCTATGATGTGATAACAATAATAATAATAATAATAATAATAATAATAACAATAATAATAATAATAATAATAATAATTTGTAACAAAGACAATGACATTATTATTATTATTTGTTTTTTTTTCTATTTTGAAAAGAAAATTTTATATTCAATATTTTTTCAACTAACGCAATTGATTGTAATCTCAGAAATTGTAATTTCTTAGTCTCTTTTCCAATCCACGTGTTGTATTCAGTGATTATTAATAAAGTTATTATTATTATTATTATTATTATTATTATTATTAAGAAATAGATGTTGATGAAGATTATGATGGTGATGGTGATGATGATGGTGATGATGTGATGTGATGGTGGTGATGGTGATGATGATGATGATGATGATGGTGGAAATGGTGATGATGATGGTGATGGTGATGGTGATGGTGATGGTGATGATGATGATGATGGTGATGATGTGATGTGATGGTGGTGATGGTGATGATGATGATGATGATGGTGTTGTTGAAGATGAAGATGGTGATGGTGATGATGATGATGATGATGATAATGATGATCATGATTAATATTATTATTATTATTATTATTATTATTATTATTATTATTATTTTCTATTAAACTGCTGTAGATGGTTAACTATTCCGGCCCTTATGGCCCAGTTTGCTCGATTTGTTGGGTTCACTTTTCAGCCAAAACTGAACCAGAACTGGTGGTATTGGAGCTGTAATAATCGTTTCTCCTGTAAACACGTCGGGTAGGGACATAACTCAACTACCCGGGATAACTTTATTTCGCGTACGTAAGAGATTGATATTCAAGTGCTACATTCGTAGCTCCAAAGCAAATATTAACACACAGAAAAGAGAGTTAATGTTGATACTAAGACGACAAGTAAAAATCAGGAGCAAGCGCAAGTTTCCGCTGTTGGTAAACAAAGATCAGCTGACTCTTAAGTTCCGAAAACGAAAGAAATTAATAAGTGGAGGTTCTCCGTTCCGTTTTCAAAATTTATAGAAACAAACAATCCTTTCTTAGCCTCAGCCTGAGATGTGTTCTTAAACATGTTCTCAAATTTGTTTTTTTAGCCTCATCGTTCTCCTAAAGAAATATTAGAGCGCACTTTGTGATCGATTTGACATCCGATTTGGATACTGTACTGATATTTTGTTTGAAGTGTTAACGAATCTGTACTTTGTAACAGTCGATGCCATTTCGAGCAACAATCTATTCAAGACAAAATCGTGGTCACGGAAATACAGCTAATACAAACCCCGACCCTAACTTTAACCTTTATCCAAACCAGTATTAACTCTGAAACAAGAAATGAAAATATAGAATAACAAGAGAAAACAAAAACTAAGTGAAACATTGGTAAGGGTTTGACATGTTTTGAACTCGTGACCGCTAGCATTCAATTCTAGTACATTTTCATTATGCCAACAACTTGATTCCCACCGTTCATGTTTTTTACTGTACATATATATATAGTACAAATGACATCGGCTGTTGTTGGAAATGACATCGGCTGTTGTTGGAAATGGCATCGACTGTTATAAATGGCATCGGCCGTAAAAGAAAGGCCAGAAAGGAAAAATGGCATATCGGCGCTACCGATGATAACGCTGTCACGACATTGTCAGTTTTTACAATCATCAGAACGGTGCGACATTTGTGTCATTACATCGCTGTCACGTCAGAATAGGCCTTTTTACACTAGGATCTAGGCCCACATCGTACTTTGACCCTACTTTGTGTGTGAATGGAGATATAGTAGGCCTAAAGTATGATACTTTAAAGTAGGCATCATCAAAAGAGCAGTATCCTACTTCAAAGACTGATCGAATCAGTCTTACCATCCTACTTTGACACCTCCAGATCAGGCAAGCAACTAAAGCCTGTCAACTTTTAATGAATTATGAAACTAAATAACCACCACACGGCCAGCTAGTTGCATTCCAATGTGAAGCTGTTGTATTCTGTAATTAAGTCTATTGTTTTGTAACGTTCTCGTTGACGTTCCCGTTCTCTTTGCTAAAGCTGTCTTACAAAAGTAACGAAACGTCCGTGCGTAATTCAGTAAAAAATCTGAGAACTCGGAATGGTAACTTTATTGACAAGTAATTACTTATGAGTAACGCACTTAAATTGCGAGGGTGAATAGTTTTTTTGTAAAGCAAGCATCACGTCCAAAAGTAGGATGGAGGGAAAAACCTACTTTAGACCTACTTTCGATTCCTCTCTGAAAAGGCCTATTATGGCCGTGTAAATAGCTGTTTACACTTTTATATTTAAGAGTTAAATGGATCACACCATCCACCTTTTCGTGACCCCCCTAGTCGGAAGAACACGCCTCTAGAAGCAGTTATCACTTTAATTTTCACTTTTCTTGTAGTTATCATTCCTCCATTTTTGCCGAAGAAGGCCATCAATTGTGCTGGTCAAACTTCGAAGGGAAAAGCCTATACGGCTATAGGCTCGGGCCGCGAGCACCAAAAGTAATTTTACGAACAAAATAAAGTGTAACCTTACCTACGTTATTGTGCGTTGTTTTAAGTTCTAGTTCATTTCGTGGATTATCAAAATCATTAAAACTGCGTCAACAAATTGAACCCGTTTTTGACATTACTTCTTATTTAAGGAAGTCAAAATGAGTCACCTACACTGAAAACCGAACAGAGCTAGTAAAATTAAGATTTTGTCAAGCAGAATGCGGGAAGAATGGCCGTGTTTCCAGCCAGATATATGGGCAGGTTAAGTGATTTCAATTACGAACAGTATATGGTCTTGTTTTTCTTTGCTTTACTTCTTACTCCGATATCCTGCCTAGATTAACCATTTGAATAATACGAATTGTAATTGTAACAAATATAAAATAAAAAAAATAATAAATTATGATTTGTTACCTAGAAAAGAGGCGATAACAAATTAAATAGACTCGAATATAATACCGGTTTAATTGCAACCTGTCGTGCAACAGAATTCTTGAACTAGTATGAACTTGAGTTTGGTGCCAAAAGAAAAACATTAGCTCTTAAATTTAATTTTTAAAAATGATGTAAACATTAATTTATCGTGAAAAGGAATTCTGTTCTATATCAAAATTCCTGTCCAAATTGTCTGGTAGAATATGAATATATCAGTTGGTCTTATCTATTTATAACAAACCATGGCCACCAGTTCAGAAGCAATAGAAACTTCAAAGAAAGAAAACGAGCACTTGTACAAGACATGAATTGCCATGATGTAATGCTTGACTAGCACGACCTTGAAATATTGCATCTACAAAGTTGTCCAAGGAAAAGCAATGGCTTTCAACTTTAGTTTTAGCTGAATCGTTAAACTCTGTTGAGGTAAGAGCAAATGCCAAGTACTTCTTTAAAATTTTTATATCATGTTAACCTGTTAGACTGTACAGCAGCATTTTTGCTGACATTCCTCTTTAAACTAAGGCAAACTTGAGCCTCATCGCTCTTATAAAATTGCTGGTTTGCGTTTAGTTACTTAATTTTACGTTTAAGGTTTTAAGCCTAAATAGCTAGATTTTAAGATCATAAAAGTTTAGATTAGCAATGAAAAAATGAATACTCTAACTTCTGTTTTATTCTTGGTCTTGTAGTCATTCAGTCGCCAGCTTACATTAAAGTATGGACAGGCGTCGTTTTCAAAACACATTCTGGCGAGACAATATATAGCCGTATTAACCTACAAAGATAGATTATTTTTCTAAGCCTAAGGCGAGATTCTCGCCTCGGAAAACTCAGAAGAAGGCTTCAGGCAAATTAAGTTTATCCGTGTGTCTATAATTTAGCTTATTCGTGTGTCTATCATTTAACTTATTCGTGTGTCTGTCATTTAATTTATCCGCGTGTGTCTATCATTAAATTTATTCGTGTGTCTATCATTTAGCTTATTCGTGTGTCTATCATTTAACTTATTCGTGTGTCTGACATTTAATTTATTCGTGTGTCTATCATTAAATTTATTCGTGTATCTATCATTTAACTTATTCGTGTGTCTATCACACGAGCTAAGCAGAGACGAACTTTTGTCTCGGTGTTGACACACTAAGGCTGAGTCGCAGTTACCGAAAATGTCTTATAAATTACTCTCCACTGCTCACAAACAAAACCTTCAAGTCGAGGCTAGGTGGTCACTTTTCATACATCTGTTGTATTTTTGAGCATTGGCCTCGACTCGATGCTTTTGTTTGTCGGCAATTGTGGGTATGTGCGCTATACAAGTTCAAATTTTTTATCATCGTTTTCCTTATTATTGTTATTACTATTATTATTATTAATATTAAAATTAATATTATTATTAGTGTTACTATTATTATTATTATTATTATCATTATTATTATTATTATTATTATTATTTGTCTAAGAGGGTCTCGATCGATTAGAAGAACAATAGAAACAAGTGACATTGACTTCTCTGAGCAAAACGCCATAGCCAGTATTACTTAATTTTATAGATTGTCGTTTATATTATTATGTATTTTGGATTATTCGCATGCCCTACTTTAGATTATCGTATGCCCCTTCTTTATAATTTCAAACTTTTATCGCTATTTAGTCAAAAAAAAGGACAAAGCAGTGCTTTTAATAAACTTTTTTTTTAAATATTGTAATAAGCTACTTTTTTTTAATAATTTGATTGTAAATTTTTTATATAGATAAGAATGAAATAAAGTTGTTGTTGTTATTATTATTATTATTATTATTGTTGTTGTTGTTGTTGTTGTTGTTGTTGTTATTGTTTTCTGCTTAGGTACTGTACATTGCCTGGACAGAGGTAGCTTCCCCAACCCCCCATGCTATGAAATCATTGCTCTTATTTCAATAACCATGCAGGTTTAAAATACCATGGTTTGGCCAGGAACACTGGGTGTGTTCTGTGTCTGCCTTCTTGTGCTAGCAACCTCCTGGGAAACATTGGCACGGTACAGAACTTCAGGAAAAACAAACATTCAGTCATTATTGAGTAAGAACGCTATTTTTTTTTTTGTTACCAAATTAAACGTATTGCTCCACTCGGTAAAACCTTAAGTAATGTCACTTTGTTTTGTCACTGTAACATAGTCACTGCCACTATCTGTTACTTTCATTGTCAAATTAAGGTGGGGATCGATCAGATCTTGACAATATGTTTTCACTATGTTGTTATTTGTTTCCACTGACATTACTGTTATCGTTACAACTGTTGATGCCACTACCATTTTTCATCGACTTTATAGTTGTCGTTTAGTTTTGCCTTGTCGATTTCGATCGGTAACAGTTAAGTTTTGATTATTAATACGGAGTTGCTGTTGATTAACCCTCTTTTCAACCAATGTTGGGAGTTCTATGTGGTTATCATCATTTCCTATCACTGTTGGACGTATCGCTACCACGGTTATATTTTCTCCACAGCCAAGAATAACTACCAAGAGTTGCCTTATCCGTATCGTTACCCGTCACAGTACCTAGCATCGTCCCACTCTACCTATTCTGCACCAGAACCCGCTCAGTACCAATCGCCTTACCGGGGACCATATCCGGCAGCATACCCAAACTTTGCTTCCTACGGACCTGGCATCTCATCGCAGACGCCAAGTTACAGCTTACCAAGAGGATCTTGGCATGCGTCTGAGAATAAACCATCAATTCCTAGAGTCGACCCGTCATTCAGAAAACAAAAGTTTGAAATAAAAGGGAAATGTAAGTGCCCGAAGTTGGTACTGGTGATTTGTGGTACATGGACATGATTTCAAAAACTGATCCATCACACATGGGCGGTTAGCCCATCTATTAAAAGTGTAAGCGGCAAAACACTTTCAAAACTTTACTGGACCTGATTACATGAAACATGTTCGGCTATTTTTAAAAAATTGGTTGACTTGTGAGAAGCGGGGTACCCATATCGCAAAGCATAATGGGACCTCTAATTTCTCCAATATTTCTTAATTTTGTGCTTTGCTAGTTTCATTTTCTTATTTCACGTAAAAGTATTAAACAATCTGTCTGTCAAGAAAGTTAATTATAATATAAACTAAATACTCTTCAACCCTTCCATAAGTTTATTTTTGGCAATGGATTTCTGAGGGAATTATTTGTTTTAGGAAAATATTTAATGTAGGTTATACATGCATTTGGAATTTAATAGCGAGTCTTCCCAAAATCTGACCAGTCACTTTCACGCGTCAAGTCCCAATTAACGTCAAATGTTCACGAGGCTTTGCGAGTTCCAGAAATTCATGATACTTGATAGTGCCGTAAAACAAGTTTTACATGTGCGTCATAAGCACAGCTTTTAAACGAGAGTCGAGGCATGTTACTATTTTTTACTTTAACAAAATATTTTAAAATAATCCGAGAGTGTCACCAAAGTTCCAATATTGTTGAGTTTCTGAGGTAATTCTTTCGCGATTGCATCTCATCTAGTCTCGCAAAAAGCTTGTACACATTTCGCACCTTCCCAGCCGTAATACATGTTCTCGAAATAAGAGAAAACGGTAGAGGAAGATGCATGGGACACAAAACTTGTTATGTCTCTTTTGCCGTCAGCGTTTGTTTTAGAACCCAGCCTACTACTGTCAGTTTTGACCGCGCGCGTTGTGGCCTCACATTTTTTTATAGGCAGTGTTGTCCCAAAAAGTCCAGAGTGCGAGTTAATAATTTAAATGGATGTTCACTTTTTTTGAGCAAAACGAAAGTGTTTCTAAACTCCGCTTGTGTAGAAGAATTTCGTGCTCCAGGGTTGTGAAAATAATTGATGGTTCAGATTGAAAGCCATTTGCAAAAACCAACAGTGTCGTCATAACAGCCGAAAAACAGGTATTTATTGTTACCATTAAATACTTTGAGCGACCTCATCAGCCATGCTGTAATTTTTATCAAGAGATCGAATACATTTTTAGTGTTGATGTTTTTGTTGATGTTGATGCTAGTATTAATATTATTGGTACTAGTACAGTTATTATTATTATTACGGTATTTTGTGTATCCATGAAATTCTGCACAACCGGATTTTAGTTTAGAATGTTTTAAGAAATTTCCTTGTCGGAAACGTCAGCATTTTGCAAGAAGAAACGTGAAAATGCGACTATTAAACTGCGTAGGAACTTAGAACAATCGGAGTGCAATCTTACCTCTAACAACTTTCTCAAACCAAACTTGTAATTGAAACAGCTAAGAAAGCTTTCTTTTTTTTTTTTGCTCCAACCCGTAAACCCTTTTATTATCACGTAAACGACGTTTCTAGCCCCACATAATTTACATTTATGAATAGTTGCTTGACCATTTTTTTGTTTTCTTGTTCCATGAAGACTTTAAAAGTGTGGGCTGTTGGAAAGACGAAGGGCGTGACCGTGTTCTTACATCAATGGAAGGTTCGCATGAGCTGTTAAAGTCAAGAGACTACAGGAAACGGGATAATGCTTTGATGAAGTGCGCAGAGGCAGCCATTGAACGGGGACTCAACATCTTTGGGCTTGAAAATGGAGGTCAGTGTTATGGAGGCATCGGATCGACGAGCAATTACAACAAACACGGGACTTCAAACTACTGTCAAGGCAGGTGAATTTTCTTAATTTTCTTCTTTTTAAAACTTCAACAGTATACTTCTGAAGGTACTTTCTGTTCTCGGACATAACTTCTTGTTCGTGTTCGTGATTGCGTTGTTTTTGTGTTTAAGCCTTTGTGTTCGTACTTTTGTTTATGCTTGTTCGTGTTTATGTTTGTTCTTGTTCGTGTTCGTGTTTATTTTTATGTTTGTGTCCGTGTCTGTGTTCGTCTTCGTGTTTTTGTTTATGTTTGTTCGTGTTTGTGTCCGTGTTTGTGTTTTTGTTCTTGTTCGTGTTCGTGTTTTTGTTATGTCCGTGTCCGTGTCCGTGTTCGTGTTTTTGTTTATGATTGTTCGTGTTTGTATCCGTGTTCGTGTTCTTTGTGTTCGTGATTGTGTTCTATCGTTTTTCGTTTGTGTTGCGAGTGTAAAACTATATTTGAATGTACAAACAAGTAATTCAGTCTGTTGTTTAACAGGTGATGGAAAAGGAGGTGCGTCCAGCTTGGAAGTGTACAGGTAACAACTGAAAGCTATATAGTTATAAAAGGGCTCTTTAGTTGATGTAAACAACATCTTTGAATGTTTAACCCATTGTTGATATTTGTTGCTGCGTGGGTCAGCGGTTTTTCTTTAAGAGTTGGACGTCATAGTTTTACCGAAGATCGGACCCTCGTGGTTGTGTAAAAGTTTCTTGAAGAGTTGGACGTTATAGTTTTACTGAATATCGGACCCTCGTGGTTGTGTTAAAAGTTGAAGTCTATGTTGAAGTCTAAGACAAAACACCCATTAAGGTGTATTTATATTATAAATATGATTTTGAAAATTATTGTTACCAATTATCTGCCCCATTGTTTTTCAATGTCATACATTAAACACTGTGTTCCAGCTGTACGTAAAACAGTGTTTCAGTTTAGCTTAATTTTAGGTCTTTTTTGTTTTTGTTATAAATATGGAAAACATAATAGGTACTAATACAGTTAGAGAAAAATTAGTCGTCACGATGTAATATCATGAGGAATTTGTCAATTTCGACAAATTCGAAACACGTACGGTCGATTAAAGAGGGATTATCAGTCGGTATATTATTTTGATCCAGAGCTCTACAGCTCTAGGCAAGTGTATTCAATAAATGTTTCGTTTCTTCCAAAATGTTAAGTTTTAAATACTGTTTTTTTTAAAGACGTATTTGGAACACTCCGTATAATGTTTACTTTAAAGTGTCCTTTTGCAATAGTTTAAAATACTTTTTGATTAATGTAAAAGTCATAAAGTGTGTCTTTATTTGTGCATATTGAAATGGCTAGCTTTCTGGACAAGCGAGGATATCCCATGGTACCACAGAACGGCGCCTACACCACCTGGTCGGACTGGTCCCAGTGTTCCAACACGTGCGGTGAAGGTTATAAGACCCGTTTTCGAACTTGCACCAACCCTCCCCCAATGTATGGTGGGTCGGACTGCTTCTCCTTCGGGTCTGCTTATGAACAGAAACCCTGCATAATCAAAGTTGTCTGCCAATGTGAGTAATTTTTTTTGCACCGTTTTGTACAAAAAAGAAAATTTAGCAAATTGAATTAAACGAATATATAGTGAGTGGGCACCCGAAATAACTATGGGAGCTAATCTAGTCGGGTGCTACAACTGAGTAGCGTTGCATGTGCGGTTTTCTATCCTTGTGTAATAACAGCATTAACTTGCTTTTTGTATTAGTTCTACTCTACACAAATCTACCCCGTCTCACCCTCCCGTACCCATTTACTTCATTCCCACCCAACTCAAGACAGTTTATAATTATTCAGTTAATATATTGTTCTGCTTTACTCTACCTTACCGCCGGTATTCTTGACTACTCTGCTCTGTTTTGCTCTGCTCTGCTGTCCACTCTACTCAAATCTAATCCAAGGCACTCTGGTTTGCTCTACTTTTACTTGTTTACTTACTTAACTTCACCTCGATCTAACCAAATCCGCATCATTCTACTCTAGTCGTATCTGCTCTATTCTTCTCTGCTTTATCCAGGTACTCAATTTCACTCCACTTTGTTTTGCATTGTTTACTCCATTCCACTCCAACCCTGCCAAATCCACTCTACTTTGCTTTGCTTTATCATGCCTACTCTACTCCCGCTCTATTCCCCTCCACTCCAATCCACTGCACTGTAAAAACATGTGTGTTAATGAACACACCTAAGGTGTGTAATAAAACTCACCAAGGTGTGTAGTTAGTTTTAC
>JAOBYE010719368.1:0-10638 GCA_025403585.1 Parazoanthus swiftii
AGCTCGAGCCGAAAGCTCTGAACAGAACTTCTTCTTGTGTAGTGTCTAAAATTCATAACTTGTGGTTTTTTGTAAAACCATGTCTTATATTGAGTCTATCCTTGAATAACACAGGCAAAGGAGGACAAAAAATTCGAGAACTTCAGGATAAAAGTGGTGCATACATGAAGGTATTTAATTAATTATTAACAGTTGACTCCTGATTACTCTACTCTGTGGTAATTTGATCCCCACACTAAATCAAACCAATATCATTGGGTTTGCTTACTTAATTCATTTAACTTTGAAATTACCCACATCAATTACATGAACCTTTGACAACTTGAGTCCTTGATAACTGAAATCTTACCTAATTTTGTACCAAAAGATAAAGGTAAAGCAACCTTTTTTTAATGAAGGCAATGTTCACATGACAGTAATTAACTGATAAACTTGTGGCCCTCCATGCACATGTGCGTACCGCCTTCCTCTGTCAGTGTTCTGTTTTACGAGTGTTTAAAGTTAAAGTTACATGGATCAGAAGAAAGTTGAGCAGACGGTGAAGTCATGTTGAATTTAAGCAGGGACCTATAGCTTGGAAGGCTGGGCATTAACCAACTGGGCTAAGCCTTCTTCTTTATTGTTACCATTTAGGGTTTTTCAACAAGATGTTACAAAATTAAATAAGTGTGTGTCGTTTCAATTTGCCTTGGGAATTGGAAATTTTGAAAACAAAGCACTTTTCAAAGGCTGCTACATTGTCAGGCATGAAATAAGTTTGAAATGAACAAGATTTTGGTGCAAAGCCATTAATAATTATGTACTTTGACGAGCGATGTGACCAGATCATGTATATACAGTAATTAGTACACCTAATTCAGCTAGCAACAAAGCCGTGACAACAAGACATATTTTCAAGCCTTTCACTGAGCAAAACATCTGTTCAAATACTAACTCAAGGCAAAGTTATTTCCAAAGAAAATTTTGTATTTTTTCCTCAGAATAAACCATTCTGACACTGGACTAAAAATCAACCTTGAAACAGTCACAGTGCATAGCAGTCAGAAAAAGAAAAATTTTATTTAGCTAACTACTATTAATAAGATTTGATTTCCTATCAATATACAGTTAGAAGTTGTTTTGCCTTTTAATTTGTTTATTCTTTGAATCAAGATCAAGAAAGAAGATGCCACATATAGTGATACACCAGTTGAAATAACTGGAAGTGAGAGTGCTATTGAAAGAGCAAAGGAACTCATTGAAGAAACAATCAATCCTCCAGTCTCAAGCATCACTAACAGAATGGCAGGTAAGACAAACTACCAGGCACACCATTTCTATACCCTCACTTTTTCACTTATAGCACACTAGTTTTTAATTTACATGTAGTCCCACAAACATATATATTTTCTGAAAGCTTATTAAATTTCTTGACCACTTACATTTGAATTTGATCTAATCAAATTTACTGAAGTCTGCGACTCATTTGGCACAAAAAGTTTTCATTGTGAAGTTTCATCTCAAAAACCAATTTATACTGTGCAGAATAGAACATAAAAATCTGAAAATGGTTAGGACAGACAATTAAATATTTGGGGTGGGGGCAGGCAAATACCAAAACAAATTTGAGCCCCAATTCCACAAGCAAAAAAAAAATCCTGCAGACAAATTTGGGCAAAAAAAATGCCCAAATTTGCAAAAAGAAAATTTGGGCAAAAAAAACATGCAGAAAAAAGTGCCTACCCCCCCCCCCCTCCTCCACATTTAATGGTCCGTTCCTAAGCAAAGCAAATTCCTGTTTATGTAATATATTGTTAATGTTAATATCTGTTTTAACTACAGAATCCCAACTGCAGGAATCTAGAACAAGGTAAGGTTCGTTAAGGTTACTGATTATTGTATCAATAACAATAATCACTGTTATTGCCAAATTCAGCAAGAATTCTGGTTTTTATCACTTTTGTTGTGGCTTGTGTTAAAGAAAAGGGCAGTTGAGGTGTTTTTTTTTTGTTTTAAATTACCAGTATCATTTAACCCTATCTTACATTGGCTTTTGGTTGTTCATGATTATGCGAGTGGGCAGAAAGTGCCCACAGCCTGTAACTCAGAATCTTTTTATAAGAGGGAGCACAATAAAATTTCAGAGATGCCGACCCCTGAAAATCAAACTGCGGGAGATTTTTTTGGGGCCTAGAACTTTTATTGTGTCGACCGTTGGAGTGTTCACATTGTCTTGCATCATATATCCTATACGGTATGTTGTCTATCAGTGTTCTAGCTAGGCCAAAATGACAGGGCGCAGTGCCCTGTCGTTTTCAACCAGCGCCCTGTCGTTTTCAGAGCCTCAGCTTTAGAATATAATGAAAATTGTAGTTAAAATGCCGAAAATGTTGATGTTTCAACTCAATATTCAGGAACAATATCCATTTTCATGAAGCCTGTAACATTTTATGGAACGAGAAGACCTGGAACGAACTCGACTTGCTGGCCACGTGACAAGATTCACGATGGCGTGGAATGTTTGCATGATCTTTTTTCACTGAAAATCTTGCTGTACAGTGTATTTGTGCAAAAAACCAGAAGATAAATGAGTGGATCGAACCTTTACAAAGCCCAAATGGATAATTCCTCAATCCATGTAAATAATTTTGTCATCAAAATACTTGAGAAAATGCAACAGGTTTTTGATTGCGACTGTAAACCCGCAAAACTCTTGTTGAATGAGATGGATGTGGACTGAGATGATGTATGAAGCTCGGCAAATTTTTTGTCTTGATTTATGAACAGATTCTCCATGTTTTGATCCTTGTTTCATAAAATCGGGAGTTGTTTGATCTAGTATTTTTGTGTTGTTATGCTAATTACTTGCTATGAAAGCAAAAGGTTTAGTGTATACAGTAATGTGCATCACGATTTCAAGGCCAAATGTTTGAGAAAAAAGTGTGCATAATACACAGGTAAATATGGTAAAATTATTGATAAATCTCGGTAGTACTGCCAAACTCATGAATATTAATTAGATGCAAATTAGGGCGCCCTGTCGTTTCTTTTAGCTAGCTAGAACACTGCCTATTAACGTACAGTAGCTCCAACAATTGCCTCTAAAAACCATACATTCAAATGTTTTAAAATTTCTTAAGTTCTCAACCCATATTGTTGCATGTTCCTTCAGTGAAGAAGAAATTGAGAACAAATGAACAGCATATTGTTGTTGTTGTTGTACAGTCGAACCTCGATTATCCGGACTTGTTGGGACTAGGCTAAATAGTCTGGATAATCGAGGTATTGGATAATCGAAAGTATGAATATTAATGAGATACAAATTAAACTGATTAACGTTTAGTTATGCAAGAATTGAAAAAACACTCACAACTCAAATCATTGTTCATAAATGGTTAACAACTGTCTAAACATACATTTTCTTCTATGAGTATTTACAAGTCCTTAAAGTTAATGTGAGTTATGGCGCGTGTTAGCACAAAACTTCTACTGATTCAGGCCTTGAAATCCCCAATTTTAGGGGCACTGCCATTTTGGCCTCAAGATTTTTGCCAAAAATAGGGCACAAGGGCAATTGTCAAAAGGCACCAAGGCCATTCTAATTTTTTTTGTGTATTTTAGAGGACACAAGATGGTGGTTTTAATACATTAAGTATGCATAACAGTAACTTGTGTTCAAACACGCTGTTCATTAGTAACAATCCAAAATGTTCAGTTTAGGAAACAGTGTTTAGTTTCGTCAACCGGCAACACTTCAGGGGTTGGATTTGCTGAAAGAAAAAGATCTTATATATTTAATATAAAATTAGTTAATACTCCGTGTTTTAACAGCTATTCTGAAAGGCACAGCAGCACCCAAGAGAAAAGGGGCAGGCCATTTGTGGCCATAAATCATACAAAATTGTGAGGGCATTATGGCAATGGCCAGAGGCATCCACAGCAAATGCCACGTGGCTGTTGTAGATTTCAAGCCCTGCTGATTTGTGTTTTTAAGTGAAACAGATTCATTCCCAACTGGAGTTTTTTTACTTAGTTTGGAGGAAAATAGTTTTGCCACAAATCTTGAATGTGACAAATTAAATATTCATGAAGAAATTGGGACCAGAAAGCAATTTTATTGATCTAAGTTTTCTTTAAAAATATTATGGTAGATTTCTATAAAATCAATGCAGAAGAGTGGGAGATCGGGCAAAAATGTGTAAGTGACTCCCACGAAATGCAGGAGAGTTGGCATCTGAAACTTGGAGAGTACAGTACATGTATATTAAGTATCTCATGATCAATTTATATGTTGTAGGCATTTTGAATTATCTTTGGAATTATTATGTCATTAAGACACCATTTTGGAATTTGTGGCAGAGTCTTAGTGGCCATGTTACCTTTTTATGACATTATACAGTAGAAAAAGGTCTATTTGACTTGAAATTAGTGGGAAACTGTAGCTGGAGTGAACTTTGATAAGTAAATTAACTGCAGTTTCATGTGTAAACTGTGCTGTTTGTTGCTTCCTCCAAGTGAACCAGAACCAGTTAGACCAAAAATAGATTGGGCATTGGTATATAGGGAGTCAAAAGCATATGAAGAAGCAAAGTGGAAAGGTACATGATGTATAGTTTACTCCAGAACTTTAGAGTTTGGCATCCATGAAAGCTGATAACCGGCCCGTAATCATTAAAGAGAATAGTTGGAACAGTTGCCGTGTAGTTTTGTGATATTCCAGAAGTGGTTTTAATTATCACATCACATGTTATCATGTATAATTCATTCACTTTTGATTTTGTGCTATTTTATAAATGTTATGAAAATGATGGTGGTGTCAGAAATTCAACTAATACCTGTAATTGTTTGATCTAAACATATTCAGCAACACCAAAACTGGACTAAGTTCAGTTAATTACTTAGCCTCTTACCAGCTGACTCAGCTATACATGTAGATTTAACACTCTATTTTTTGGGTTTATGGACGCTCTAAATTTGCCTTACATGTAAATACCTTAAATTTGCTTTAATTTATACCTTAAGTTTGCCTATTTTGTTAAAAAAGAAACAATCCTCCTTTTTTACCACTTTGCCAATCAGAAGTTTTACTTCAGTCATATGCACTATTTTACAGTGTAAACATTCCTTACAAAAGTGATTTTTGTACAGTTAAGCAATTTTGGGGCTGATCATTAATTACAGGGAATATGGGATTGAACAACTGCTTACATGAATGGAGTTTACAGTTTTTCGAAGGGCCCTGTACAATTGTTCAAAAGAAAATTTCAAGTCCCAGTCAGATCTTTTGCAAATACTGTACGGTAATAGTGCAATGAACATGTGAATATGATGTTTAAATCATGGCAGTAAGTTTGATAAATATCCCTTATCTCATTGCATTTTTCATACCCCTGTAAACTTTTGCCAAATCCTGAACTCCCTGAAAATAATGATTGGCCACTTAAAAAACTGTTTTGAGCCACATTTAGAAAGGTTTTTCATGATGTGATCATTTAAAGTTGTTAAGTCAATCTATTTGCCTCTCAGGGTTGCCCCCAGTCATAAAGGAGTTCTATGTTGAGTCGCAGTCTGTACAAGACAGATCCGATGAGGACATTAAGGAGTTTAGGTTTGTAAAGTAAAAGTATTTTACTAGGACAAACTTGTGTAGTACAACCATGTAACTTACTAATGTTGCTTAGCATTCTTTTAGGAGGGCACGCTGTTAAAAAAAGTAAAGCGACCTTATTTAACGAGGGTAAAACATGATGGTTTTACATGTGAATTAACTTGTGGCCCACAGTGCACACTTTACCCCCTTCCTTTGTCAGTGCTCCATTTTACGGGTATTTAAAGCTAAAGCTACACGGAGCAGAAGAAAGTGGAAGCAGACGTTGGAGTCACTGAGGATCAAACCAGGGACCTCTAGCTCCCGAGGCCATGCACCAACCAACTGAGCTACATCTGCTTCTACAGTAGGAGTTAAACGAGTATAATATTTGTCATATGTTAAACCAGTCTAAAAGAACAGACTAGGAAGAGAAGCTACCACCCCCCTCTCCCTTTGTCTCTTCTTACAAATTGTATGTGCTCATCCAATATGGCACTAAAAAAAGTGCAGTTCTCAAATTATGCAGCAGATGAACTAGTGAGTTGATACTCAAAATTTGCTTTCAACATCCCCTTGACTTCACCATCAGTTTGCATGACCTTACACTGACTTGCAAATGCATGGATTGCATTCCGACTTTGAGGTGCACTTTTTTGGTCCTAAGTTTATGGAAGTTACTCTGGTTTGGTTTGGGTTGCTTTTACTTGCAAGCAAACTGGCAATCTGTTTGGCCACCCAATGCCTGTTGACTCAAGTATTAAGCCTGGACGTAAGTTTAAAGATGAGCACTTATTGTGTTGACTTGCATCAACTTGTCAAGAAAGCTTTAGAAAACGAACAGCAGAAAGGTGAAGATAAGTTTACAGGGAAAAGTAAAAGGAGGAAAAATGGAAGAAAGTAGAAAAGTACATGTATCAAGAGAAAGAGAATGCAATGAATGACTACGAGATGGTAAGAAGTAGAAAGAAAGAGGAAAACTGAAAGCTGAATGGAAAGATCAATAAGAAAAGGAAGAAGATAAAAATTTACAAAAACAAACAACAAAACAGCAAAAAAGATGGGAAAGTACTGCCAGGTTTTAATTTTTGCATTATTTGTTGCATTTTAGAATGAAAAGTAACAACATAATGGTTGAAAACTATGGTGATGAAGTCCAGGATCGTGACATTCCTAAGCCAATCACAACATTTGAAGAAGCATGGGAAAGATATCGTAAGTCTCCCTTTTATTGTTGGATATCGTATATGTGAATTGTATGTTGTATCAGTGCAGTTTCATCCAGAAATGGACGCGCAATTGACACTTTCCTTAGTGGATTTACAGTCTCCAATCTGTGGCTGGTTCATCTTCTACGCTTTTAAAGGTTTTTTTACTACCTAGGATTCCTCAAATGTCCTGGAATCCTACGGTGTTCCTCGGGACGCCTTGGACAATCCTGGAGTTTTAGACAGAATTTCGGAAAGCTTCTTGAATATTGAAACAAAATTTTTAAAATCGTTTGTTTTCTAGTTTTATGTTTTGAATGATTTCTTGCAATTCGATTGTGGCTGAGGAAAAACCTTTTATTTCAATTTGTTATAATTCATAATACTCCTGTAAAACTCCAGGAAAAGTTCCTAAAAATGAGGGGAACCTTGCATTATCTGTGCACTACTTGGTGACGTGTGGTAGCGACCAGTGTCAAAGAAGTTGTGAAACCTTTCTCTTTTTAATTCTTTTTAATAAAACGTTGTTGCTTTGTTTTTCAATTTCTTTTCAGCTGAAATATTGGATGAGATTTACAAGGCAGGTTTTGAAAACCCAACACCAATCCAGGTGAGTACTGCTGTTGTGTGTTTGGTACAAGGAACAGGGTTCTTGTCAAGTGAAAGTTTTATGAGACAATGTTTGTTAACTTGCATTTTGTGTGGCCAAATGGGAAAATACCAGTTACCGTAAAATTCAGAAAATTAACGACCATCGAACATTACTTTCGGTTTTAGCAGCCCTGGGATGACCTTACTTTCGGATACCAAACTTTGTTTGTAAACATGAAGAAATGAGTGTGACACATTTGGGAAAGTCATGTTTTTTTATTGTGTTATTATTACACGGTGTCATCCTGGCGATCTTCTCTCGCAACTTTTTGCGCAGTATTTTGAGTCCTTTTACGATGATAACTTCGTCTACGCATGGAATTTTTATCCCTCCCTCGTGAACCCAAAGTCCTTCAAGCGCCCTTCTTGATTGTCTAGTGCCTTTGGCACTAGTTAGCGAATAGTTGACATTTACAAAGTTTGAAAGCAGTTGTTGTATATTTTGAAATTAAATAAAAACGTTAATGTTTGCTGTTTTGCGTTTATAAATATGCTTTGGTAGCGTCTTAAAACAGTTTGACATCATGGAAGTGTGTTCTCATATCGTTATAATTATGACGATATCGTTAAAATACACTACGGTATGATAACATAATTGGCAATGACGGTATAATAAATTTCGAATGGTTTCTACGACCGTAAAACACGGAAACTTACTACATTTTTAAGAATTAGACTTTGTTTTATCTTGGTTATACTGTTTTAAGTTGGTTAGTATTTTTATGTTATAGCTTACATGTATGTTATGTGCATGTGCATTATAGATTGAATATTATTGTTGTTGTTATTATTATTATTATTATTATTATTATCTGTCGTAATCGGTAAAGTGTATATGCGGCAGGGATACATTTTTTAGCTTAATCTTCTGGCTGAATTTCTTGATCAATTTCTGAAAAAAAATATTCAGTTTCGAATTTTCCTTTCGTTTCATAGGGCGTTGAAATGTGACCTTGAGTTCGCATGACCGAGTTTCTAGAGGCCTGGGTCAGAAAAGTGGATGACGTCATGTAGGTCATCTTCGCTCCTGTAGAATGAAATATAATGCATATTTTATATGCCTTTGCTTGTATCAACATGGTTTTTGGTTTAGTGAATAGTACGCATATGCGAGAAAATTAGGCTGCCACAGCCTTTCTTTTCTGGAGGCCACGTTAGCTCTGAGTACAAGAATCTATTTGACTCACAGTTAGGAAACAAAATGGATTTTTTTGAAACAACTACGCTGAACTAAACTTGGCTTTTCGGTTTTTGCATTTCAGTGCCAGGCATGGCCAGTTCTTTTGTCAGGACTGGATTTGATTGGAATTGCACAGGTTTGTACCCAATACTTGAAAAGTTATGTTTATTATCTACATGTGCGCACATGAGTTGTTGTACATTGTACTAATAACAATTTGTTTTATTTATTTCCATTTTTCATATTTTCAATATCAGGAATTTCAATGCCAATGCCAATGCCATAAGCATGCAACACCATTCATAAACAACACATTACTATGGGGAGAATGCCGGGGACATAATTATTGACAGTTAAACACGTGGACAGATCCATGAGTGCATTTAGATTCCAGACATTAAACAAGAACCCCTAAATTATTTGAATGGTTGTTCTCCCGCTTTTGAGATTTAAGACTTAAGTGCATGTTTGTTTAGACTTAAGATGAAGAAATCGAAACCTAATTTTCTCCGGAAACTACGAAGCAAATACCGGCACTTTTTTACGCAGCTTAGTCGATTGAATCGCAGCGTAGTGCGGGTCAGACCGGCTGGGTTCCAACAAACCTTTGGGTTACGAGTCCGATACACCAACAGTAGTCCAGTCTCGTATTCGTAGTTGCCGCAGATTACAATGACTACGGACTCGTTTTCACAGCGTTAGCCTCGACTTGATGCTAAAGATTAATAAATACCAATGTGGATATGTGCTATTTACAACTCTGTGTATTGCTCGGGCTCGGACTTAAAATTGTTCTCGCTGGTATTTTTCTATATTCAACCCCAAGTCGAGGCAAATGCTGTAGAAATGAGTCTATGATCATTGCAGCCAGCGGTAACTGGGAATAGAAAACTGAACAATAGTCCAGTTTCGTATTCGTAGTTGCCGCTGATTACAATGACTACAGCCTCTTTTACTCAGCCTTAGCCTCGGCTTGGTGTTGAATATACTTAAATAACAAAATAATTAACATCAAGACGAGGCTAAGGCTGAGTAAATGAGTCTGTAGTCACTGTAATCAGCGGCAACTACGAATACGAAACTGGTCTATTGGACCCAAACACTGCCAAACCTAACAAAGTGGTTCATTGTTGTTTTCTCAGACAGGCACAGGGAAGACGCTAGCGTTCCTACTTCCAGCATTCGTTCACATTGAAGGTCAAACCACGTAAGGTTTAATTTGCTTACCATTCTGTTTTTTCTGACGGGTGATCAAAGGCGCCGATTACTTACTGCCAATACAGATAAAGGGAATGCTAAGTTTTATATGAGAGCAAGAGTGTCTTTCAGCCGGAATCCCTATGAAAACATCTTCAAACAAGTTACCTATTGTTAAATTAGATAAGATGAAAATTTTGATGTTTTAATTCGGACAATTCCAGTGTTCACTCACCTTAATCTCATTAGATAAGGACGGTTACCTATTCGTTTGACTTTATTCGACACAGTCCCTCATATTGTTCTCTGTAACAGACTGATGGTACTCAACTTCAATCCATATTTCACCAACTGGGTTGTCAGTTGCCTCAGTAATAGGAAATAAAGGGCTATTGTGGATGCACGTCTACAGAGTTTGTTGGCAACAAACTTAGTTATGGACGTAGTTATGAAAAATCATGTTCTTAGGCTATGGAACCCGCCACTCTTTGGCAACCTATCTAGAAGAAGAAAGAGATAGTTAGGAATAATTAACTTAGGCACTTTACTTTCCCTTACTGGATTTATATATAAAAAAGGAGAAATTGAACACTCGATAGACCTTCTGTACTGTAGTTTGTGGAACGTTTGTGTCTTATGAAGTACATGAAAGCTGTTTTATTTTTACTGTCAACCCTTCGCTTGTTGCCCATCCTGTGTTAGCTGTAGCCAAAATCAAAAGTCAAAATCGAAGGTGTTTGTGTTATAACATGTATTAGGACATAGCTGGCAATTTTTCGCGCGCTTTTTGTATGGCGCGAGCGTGCATCTATAACTCGATAGACGCACGCCCGTGC
>JAOBYE010719379.1:0-10637 GCA_025403585.1 Parazoanthus swiftii
TCCGCGGTATTGCACGTTATAACAATAATAATAACAATAACAATAACAATAATAATAATAATAATAATAATAATAATGATATGATAATGATGATGATGATGATGATGATGATGATGATGATGGTGTGATAAGACAGAAGTGATACGAGGATTATAGAATAGTATCAACCAGCTATGTAACTACTACTATCAACGCAATACAGCTGGTATTACCGTGAAGTGTCTTGTCTAGAATCATCTGTGATAATTTTTTTTCAACAACATTCTGCAAGGACAAACGAAATATACAATATTATACAATAATTCCACTTTATATGATTATACAGAGTCCTTACACTTAGGTCAGACTTTCCAGGAAATATCAAGGCCTGTAGGACCTTTTTCACACAGAATACAGGTTGCCATAATTTGCCGCACAAAAAGAATACCGTCTTGCCAAGGATGAACAGAACACTACCCAGATTGTATAAAAATAAATTTGGTAGGATCGATCGAAACTGACGGCAAAAACAACAACAATCTTTATTAAGGTAATCAAAAAGTTACAAAAATCACACCACGTGCAAATAAACCAAGTAAATCTATTTATGCACTCAGCAGTAAATTTTTATGCACTCAGCATTAAATTTCTATGCACTCAGCATTAAATTTTAAATACAATAACTTTCTCGCAAAAATATCACATTTTCAGTGAAATCCAGGCCTTGGTTGATATCTCTCAAAATTCGAGGAAATCAACGATTACCAGAATAGGAATAGGAATAGTCGCCTTTATTTAAACATAATACAAAATCTCAGGGAAGTCCCTTCAGGTACACAACGAAAGCATCCCTGCTACCAATAGGAGCCCTGAAAGCGTACGTACTAATCATCTATCAATCTAGTTGAACTTAATCACTTTTGATAGGAGAAAGAAGCATTCGAATGTTGTAACGATAAAGAAATTTGATAATACAATTTTAAGTCAGTCTGTGCATTTTAAAAACTTGTCAAATTGTTTTCAAAAGGTTAAGTTGAAACCTGTTTAGTAAGTACATGTAGCCTGAATGCGTCAGCAGATACAGAGATTACATACCAGTGGTAACTTGATTATTTTAGCCACGTGTTCAATCTGATAAAATAGAAAATGCTGTTAGACTGGTAACTCATTGAAACATTACAATCAACCAGGTCAATCATTTTGATAATAATAATTACTTGAAAAATAGCAACGAAGCATTTACAATATTTTTTTTGAGAAACTGACTGCAGTTCCTACCTCGACTCTTGCAAATGGTTCTATGATTCGACTGAGGTTTTGCTCCAGTAAGTTGTCATACAGTGTATCCAAGTGTGCCTAAATGATAAATGAAATAGTTTTGATTGTCTCTTGGTCATTATGTATGTTTTCCAATTAATTTAAGTATGTTAACATAGACATAGAAACCACCAACGATAACTGGATGTCGTACTCACTCGTATGATTGGATCTTCCGTTAACTCCGTTTTAAACGTTCTAATTGCCTACAAAATACAAATACCTGTGATTACAACCCAAACGAAATCGAAAGTATAGCACCATATAATTTATACAACAATTATAACAAAAAAAAAGTAAAATTTAAAACAGTCTTTATTCAGGGCGCCTACATCACAACTACATGTAAGGAGATTTAGAGTATAGTACTGAGTAACAGAATCACTTGCTGTTAGTTTCAACACAGTACCTAAGAATACAACTCGATATTCCACAAAATCCATCTGTATCACCTGATTACAACTCGTCATTCCTCTCAATTATTGTGGTTCACCTGATAACAACTCAACATTCCACCCAACCGATCAGTATTACCTATTTACAAAACGCATTACAACTCACTTATAGCACCTAATTACAACACAACTCGATACTCCACCTAACCTATAGATTGTATCACCTAACTACAACACAGCACTTTTCCACCTAATTTTATTAAACACAACTGGATCCTCCAACCCATAATTATGTATCACGTTAATCGTCTTACCTCTTGAAACTCTGACAGTGACCGGTTGTGACTCGCATTAGCTATACTCTTCATAGCAACAAGCTGTAACAGGTCAGATTCGTATCAATGTATACTCTTACTAATAATTAGGTAGTAGGTTCTCCAATGGGGTTACCAATAATTAGGAGGGTTTCGGCTATGTAAACTACTTTTTGAAATTTTATATTAAACAAAACTACCCGCTATCTGTACTGACTAACCAAACATACTGTTAGAGATTTTCGAACACGTGGCAAAGAATAGTACTTTACAACCAACACTACAGATCTTTATCACCCAAATAAAGATGAAACACGTGTACTGCAACGCCAAATCAGGATATTTTTTTGATATTGTACAAGTCACTGGTAAGACCTATTCTGGAGTACGCGGCCCCAGTGTGGAGTCCATACCTTGTAAAAAACATTCACGCTATAGAGAAAGTTCAAAGAAGAGCGTCCAGACTCGCCCCAAATCAAGGTCGAGGTGACGCTAAATGTAAACTGCTCCACTGGCCGACGCTTTCCATATGTCGTGACTACCTTAGCCTAATAGAATGCTACAAAACAGTCTTCCGAATTAGCGAAAATATAAACTTTAGCGACTACTTCGAGTTATTCAAACTTTCTAGTACCAGATCAGATCACAGTGTCAAACTGTACGTCAAACCAGCAAGAGTCAACTGTTACAAGCACTCCTTTTTTATCAGAGACTGTTGAAGCGGTAAACGTTGGTGCATTCAAGAAAAGCCTGAAACTACACTTAAATGTCTAAATTATCAAAATTTATTATCATAATTTTTATTTTCAAGGAGTTGTCAAATAGGGCCAACCTCTCAACTTCCCTTCAGGGTGCACTTTCTGTTTTCCTTTTATTCATGTAATTATTTTGCATCTTTAAATAAACATTTATGTGTGTTTGTGCTGGTGGTGTACGATCCTGTGTAAAGAGTAGTACTTTACAATGTTCAACCAAAAGTAAAGTTTTGTACCATCTAACCAAACCTATTAAATGTACAGACTGTGATATCGAGTAACACTTTGTAATCAACAGTACAGATCTATACCATCAAACCAAACATATCAATAACTATTGCAAACCTGTGGTCCTGAGTATCTTAAGGCCAGCTTGCCACTTATGATCGACTGTACGTCATCGGGACTGCAAGACAGAAATACAAGATTACTAAGTTGAACTTCCTGCTACATGTTGAGTTGCAATCAATTACCTTTATTCATTTACTGTATCTGTTCATTTACTAAGTCACAGAGTTGCTACCTTGTGTCAACAATTGCTTCAAGCATATACAGTAAAAATGATGGAAATACAATGGTCTCTGTGTACATGTACTAATGACACAGCCCTGTTAATAAAAAAACAATAAGTACACCTTATTACTTCAATAGCAAAATACAGTACCACCGTAGGGAATGCATGGCCACAAAAACCACTACAAGTGCACTTTGTACTCATTCTAATTTGTTTATTTCATGTAGATAGAGAAGTTCCAATGTCTTGAATACTCTATGGCATAAATACACAACACGTACAGTAAGTACTATATGTGTCCATAAGTGTGATACTTAAACGACCGACGACTTTTCCAAGAGAAAACAATACGTTTTGAAATCCAAGGACTCATCAAGGACCTTGCATCTTTCTAAGGGCACTTCAAGTTCCTTGCAAACCCTTACAAAACATAAGTTGAATTGGTATGACCAATAACCCTCAGTCATCTTTGAGCAAATGCCTTGTATTTGCAATACTTTCTGGAAGTCTTTCCTTAGAAGAAAAGCTTTGCACTTGAAAAGCGGAAGTTTGTACCACAATACGGTAAATCGCTACACACATACTATTAAAAATAATTATGTGAAAGGAGATACCACATGCCTGAAACTAAGTTCTTTGCTAACTGACAAACGTGAGTTCCAAAAATGCCCATTTTAATTTATACTGTACATGTATTTTATGTGAACGTGGTTAGCTCAGTTTGTTGGATGTCCAAAAATCCTGCAAACCCAGGATCCTGTGTTCAATCCTCGGCTTTGCCAACAAGGGTTGAATTATTTGCCACACTGTCCATGGGCAGGGGAATAAAGCTCCTGAAATTCCATCTCAGGGACTTTTTAAAAAGAACCCAAAAACGTCTCGATTGCAGTGTTCTGGTGAGGGCCATGGAGAACAATACTGTGTGCAAAATGTGTTATCCGTTACTCTACTCAGGATTCATACAGACATTAATATTTAGGAAATTATACAAAATTCAAGACTTTTCCAGACTTATTCCAGACCTTTTTCCTCTTTTTCCTGACTCAAAATTAGAAAAAGTATTACAGGCTGTTGCCATTTCACCAAAAGCCAAGATTTTAAATAGTAATGTTTATCAACCTACATTTTTAAGTAGTCTTTTGATGTTTTAGATAATTTTCAAGTATTAAGCATATCTTCTAATAATGGAAATAATGGGCGTAGTTTCTGTTATGGAGTAAAGGCAATAAAATCCAGACCTTTGCTCTATATTTTTCCAGACTTTCCAGACATTTTTGGTTTCCCAGACTTCTTCAGTTTTCAAGATTTTGTACGAACCCTGTTTACTTCTAACTTCAGTGTACCAGACCATACTTTTGACCCAAAAAGCTACACTAAGAAGCCCTAAGAAAACTAGCTCTTTTCCCTTTCTTCAGGGCCACCAATAATTTCCTATCTTCTTAGTGTTGTAACTCCCTCAAGACAGGATATCAATCCATCAGAAGCTAATACTCGAATCATAAATAGAATCAGCTGAGCTGTCAAAGTAATAATCATTGGGGGTTGACAAACCATTCAGCAATGCTACCACTGACTGAGTACCATATTTACTCGATTAAGCCCCACAGGGCTTATTTAATTTCGTACTTTTCGATGAAGGGCCTATTTGGGGGCAGGGTTTATTAAGGGCAGGGCTTATTTGAGGAATGAGCTTTTGCATTCCAAATGAGGTGGCAAGTTCTCTCCTGTAATGACAGAGCTGCAGAAAAAGAGGTTGAAATATACGCATCTTGAACTAAAAAATGTTGTAAAACATTGCAATAAATTCCCAGTGTTAATATAAAACTTAACATTGTGTTCTTTTGCTTCTTCTTTTTAAACCATCTTCAGTGTTTCGAATAAGCCACTGGGGTGTGGGGCTTAATCGAGTAATATGGCAACTGCAAGGAACGGGACAGTATATTTTCTTCACATTCACGTACTAACCAGTTTAGCATGATCTTGCACAGTAACATGTACTTCAGGGCAGAAACAGCTTTAGGACTATCAATAGAGTCAAATCCCTACACATGGCCAAAAGAAAAAACATCAGTGGTTGGGCCTTTCCCTTCAGTGCTCAACTCCCTTGCTGCACAAAACTAGAACATTCACCCTTCCATCAAAATACCCTATTCATCACCCATATTTCCTGTACTACTCCCTTTCTTCCACAATGCTCACCTCCCCCACTGCTTAGCATTACCCCCTCTTACTAACTGTTATCTCAGCCCCCATTTCCTACAACGTGTATCTCCACTACTGTATAACACTACTCCTTTCCTTCTACTAACCCAACTCCATTGTTGCTGTCTTACAACACTTAACTTCCTTCCTGCAACACTACTCCAAAAGAGGCAAATTTAGATTAGAAGGGTCCAAAAAACTGCAAAATACACAGTATACCAGCAGACGTAGTTGCCAAAAATTTCTATTGTCTCTTATTGTTTAAGTAAGTCTTTGTATGAAGGAGTGTTTTGCTTGATTATCCAGTTAAATCAAATATTTTTTTGAGATACCATAAAATAAACAAAACTGGCAAACTACTCTGCAGTTTTCAAGGGACATCTTGCTCAATTTGAGGTGAAAATTACTGTTTTTAGCCCATTTTTGTGATGCAAATGCATAAAAATTAGTATAGCAGAAAAATGGGTTTCTTAGTTTCTCTCCTGGTCCCTCAAAAGTGAACTCAGTTCTCAGACTCCATTGTATTCATTTACCTCAAAGGCTTCATAGAAGTAAGAATATGCAGTCTTGAAGTCTTTCTCCTCAGCATGTAGAATACCTGTACACAAGGGGAGAAAACAGTTCAAATACACAATGTAGAAGGAAACAAGCTCTGTTTTGCAGACAGCTAGAACAAATACAAGCATCTAAATGTATAAAGTACTCAATATACATGTACCTGATCAATGTAGAGGAAATTGGGAATTTCACAGGGACAGGGGGCCATCTCAGGAACCAAAATGTCTTAAAGCCAACTGCGTGGCTTGAACTGCAGTTTCTAGAGGGATGGGGGCAAAACTGGGAGCCTCTCTCAAGAGAGCCTACAACATTTCATTAATTTTTAAGGCTTCAAAGGTGGGGACTTCCAAGTATCAGTTTGCTCTTTACCAGACAGTTCATTCATTTTTACAGGGCTTGCAAAAATAAAAATGTACTAGATTAAAACTTAATGAGTCAAACTGGAGGTTCGTTAACATTTAAAAAATCCTTGACTACAGTGTAGGGGGACGGGGATTAAGTACTTGTATCATTCTGTTGATGGAGGGCCTGCTCTCCTGGGAAGCATGCAGCCTAAAGTAGGCACTCGCATAATTTTGTGTATAAGTTTGTCAAGAAATAAAAAACACAAGATATTCAACTTACCTGACATCATGTCAAGTGCTGCTTGGAGCTTGGGTGGGCAGTAGATACCATTGGCAGTTGTTCTGGCTGATGTCAGAGCAGCTCTACAGGTAAAAAGTAACAAAATTAATGATAAACAAATCAAGTACATGTAGCTCAGTAACAAAACAAGGTTGGAACATCTGACATAGATAAAATTGATAAAAATCTATTATTAAGGCTGTAAAAGTTAAAAGTTGTATAAAAACCAAATGTTTTTGACTAAAAAGTAATCATCATCACCTTGATGATGACTTTGAAGTCAAAAATGTTTGGTTGGCTGTATAATTATTACAGCCTTAACAATCAATTATCAAAGTTGGAACAATAACATACTTGTTATGGTGACAAGATGGTCTCAGAAATCTGCTTTGAGGAGTGTTTGGTGTGACTCTCTGAGGGAACAGAACTAGTAAGGGGTGTTTGGCATTGAACAAGAATGGGAAAGAACTTAGTAGGTTCAGAACTCACCTTGACTTTGGGACATTTGAAAGAGCATGATAAACTTTACTCTCCAGTAGTTGAACTTCAACAAGAAGGGCTTTATCATCCAACTTCTTCAGTTCTTTCAGTAATTTGGAGCCTTTTTATGAATAAGAAAATAGAATATTGGTAACACAGTAAATGATGAATTCTGAGATGTTGCAGTGCTGATACCCGAGGCTGATATCAAACAGCTTCTTATAAGTGTAAAATATAAAACAGATTTACATGTACATATAATAATATAACAGACTATTGTTATTCTGATTTTAAAATACTTTAAAATAAAAAATCCTCCCAACTGCAAACCTTTTGGCTGTCCCCTGCACAAAACATCAAAGGGCAAGGACAAAGAAATAATTATATCAAATTTTAAATGCATTTTGCCGAAATTTTTCTAATCATTTTCCCCGATGAAGGCTGGAGGCCAGCTGAAACAGTGGGGCATTCAAAAGATTTAATTTTTATCTTAAAAATTTTACCAGGGTAACAATATGTATTAAATTATTTTAATTATATTTTACACATGTATGCAACAACATTGTTACAGGAGCAGTTTTAGCAGTTTCTTATATCATATTACATGTATGAAAGTTTAGGATGATATGCAAGAAATTAATAATTCCATGACCCTATTAATTTTATTTAATCCCATGTACTGCATGTTATTGCCAAAACCTTGTTTGATTAGAAATACATGTACACTGTATGTGAATTCTCTTTACTCTTTTCTCATTATGAGAATTACTTATTAGACCAGACCTGTAATAAAATTATTATTATTATACGTCAGTCATACACCTGTTACATATATCACAATGAAATATCTTATTTATTTTGCATTTTTAACAAGTGATACCTATTTTCAAAGCCTCAGTGTAGTTCCTTGTTTCATAGTACAATCCTATTAGTCTGGCCTGCAAGAAAACAGAAACCAAACATCAGCTGATATCCAAATCCTCAACTTTATGCTTACATGTAGGCAAACTGTGATATGATTGTACATGTACATGTAGGCAAACTGTGATATGTTCTTTAAACCACAGAGAACATATTGAAAATGTTATGCACAATGAACTGGCATTTATTTTAGCACACTGATGAAAACCATTTTTCCGAGGGGGGCATTTTATAGACCCTATTCATAAAGGGCTGCTCTCTTAATTTTTTTTGACTCCATTTAAGTTGGTCTAACTAGCCTTGTTCAGGTTATTATATTTTTTGACTTAAGAATGTGTCTACATGTAGTTGAGCTAAATAATTTAAAAGCAGACAAACAAATAGACGCCATTCATGAATACAGTGTAGGGTCTGCAGTATAATAATGTGAATGCACAAAGTGCTATGAGAAGACAATGGACTGAAGAAATCTTACCAGTCCTAGCCAGTTTGACAACCCTTTCATTTCTTTCATTGCAAAAAACAAAATAATGCACTATAATGTGAACTCTGATTGGCTTCCCTGGATTCCCCAAAATGACTACAGGAATTATGGTTATTGTCAATAACCTATGAGCAGAGCATAACTCGATGTACAAAAAAAAATTCTCTATTGTATGGTGACTAGTTTTCTACATGCAAAGTTTCATATTGCACATGTTTCTGCTGTTTGCCTAGAGTGCACTGTTTGAACTTTCAGTTGTGCGAAGCATATTGGGATGAACTGCCAAGATGGCATCAAACATGCATCACATGACAAAATACATGTAGCTAAGCTGATAAACTTTCAGGAGCTCTGGGTCGGAACCTGTTTCCCATAAAACTTAAAGTCTTGTACATTCTGTAGCCATTAAAAACCTACAAAATTATTACTTCTTTAATCCTACCTTGCTTGTTCTATACTTAATATATATACAATATATACATATACTGAAGGCAGCCACCTCAATGGAAAGTGGCTGACATACCTCAAGAGCCTGTCTCAGGAACGTTCTTTTCTCCTGTTTGGCCCAGTCGATACACTCCTGACACAGGGCGACCTACAGTATAGACAACAAAAGCAGATTATTATGAAACTGTACAAGTTAAACATTTAATAGTGAATTTGTATGTTAAGAACTTCTGAGGAACTACAGAAACCATTCCTATACATTCACATTGTCATTTTCAGAAGCATTCCCCGGGAAATCTGTTGAAAAAACAATTTCTTGGGCTGACAAACAAGTGGATGCCATGGAGGTTATTAGTGGCAAGCAGTGTGATTTATCAGGAAATACGACCAGCTCAGTTCAGAAACAACAACATAAACCCTGAGACTGGAACTGGCCAATAAAACAGCCAAGAAGAAAAGAGTCAAGACAACAGTACTAAATTTATTTAAAACCAAAACAAAGACACAACCATAGTACATGTACTTCTATGTATATCAAAAAACAGAGGATTACTTGTAAAAGATTTTTGAACCCTCAAAAGTTTATTGCCAAGGGCAGCCATTCAACCACCTATAAGGGTAGTTTTAGAGTGAGAACCACTAAGGACCAGAATACACTGCCAAACTTTGTGGTACAATGTAAGCCTGTAATAACCCATTACATGAGCACCACCGACCAACCGAATCCTTGCACATTCAGAATTAATAGCACCTAAACGACCATGTATTGCACTTTCTCACCATCATAGTGATGGACTAGTCCCTTTGCGGGTTAAGATGATTAGATCGTATTGATTAATTGAAAAGATTAATTTCCACTTTAATTTGTAATTTGTAAATCATCAAACCAGTCCCAGAGTTGTACTCCATTAACTAGTGGTACCAACCTCTTCACCTGTTGATGCTTCCATATCCAAAAACAAGTCGACAAGAGCTCTGACCAACTTTGCAGCTTTGGCCTTTGAAACTTCTTGTAAAAAGGGGCGAATGTATTTGATCAAGCCTCCCAGTTCTATACAAATCGACAAAGGAAAACAATTTTTATAGTAAAATTGTTATTCTTTAAACTAACAGTATCATGAACAACCCCCCTACCGTATTGGATAAAGAAGTCGGATATCTTGAAGAATCCGACCCCCAAGGTTACTTTTTGGGGGGGGAGGGGTCGGATTCTACAGGTCAAGTACACAATAACAAAGGCTATTCAAAACTTGTGAATTTCTTTTAACAAAGCATTTTGAAAGCGACAACAAGCATCAAACGCAACACGAACGATCAACGATCCGATCGAGCGACCGGTGTAAATATCAAATCTGAAATAAAAATCACTCACCTCCGGACTTTGATTTTAGTTATCGGCATTTTCTTTCATAAAACGAAGCCTCCGATCGTTGTTTGAAGTTATCGGCATTCACGTTGACTGCTTTGATAACTTGGTTCGCCACATAGCGGAACAATATCCCGTTTGAGTCAGAGTTGCTCCATTAATCGTCCAAACCGCTCCTTTAGGAGCGACCAAATTTCGCAAAAGAAAATGACCAACACTTCAATAAATTTATCAGTTTGTGATTGTTATTGTGATTGTGTTTTTGTTTTTCAGGAGTGTTG
>JAOBYE010719390.1:0-10637 GCA_025403585.1 Parazoanthus swiftii
GCAAGACAAGCTAGATTGCTCCCATGTGGGCTGTTGGAAAAAGCTCTGCTTGTCCAACTGAGTCTTTCAGTTGTGGGACGGTCGTTCCTTCTGTATCTGTATGTTATAACTCGTTTTTTGGTGTAACTTGATAAATGTGTTCACCAGCTGAAGGATCGTAGGCATTCCGAGGGACACTTTCATGAAATGGGTATGAAGTTACCGGAATTGTGGCAATTACTTTGTCTGACAAAAACAATTCGCACGGTAGTGAGTTTCGTCTACATACTGCAGCAGCGTCGAGCAAGTATACACAAAACAGTTTTCGGCCTGATCTCATCCGACTAAGCTGGGCCGTATCCCTACAATTAACCCTAAACACATTTTATCCCTAAACCTAAAACTAACCATAGATCTCACATCAAATATAACGGTTTTCAACGTACAGTGGAAACCCATCTCCTATAACATATCAAAAGTCTCTCAAAGTCCACCGTAGAGGCGGTGGTAAAAAACGTGATTTAATGAGACCTGTTTCGGCTAATAGTCTCAGTATAGCATGGAAACGAGGCTGCAAACAGTATTGAGACAAAAAGCCCACTAGTCAAACAGTATTCACACATAAAATGCCCACTAGCTCATTAAGATTTAACGAAACGTTTCTTGACTTTGTTTTTGTGTAAAACTACACTTTCATTTTTTAAAGAGTGGTATGTCGGTTATACATATTGGTCCAAATGATGTAGAAACTCGGTTGGAAGCAACAGAAGGAAAATGGCTCAGCTATTAAAAACAATGCGATTTTCTAGATTAAGGAAGTCGAATGAAGGCCAATCATTCGTGATTGATGAGTTGAATAACATATTAAAAATCTTTCTCTATCTGAAGTAGGGAAAGAATGGGGGGCGAGGGGACGGAAGGTGTCAATCGGGTTCCCATGTTTTTCGAAATGGTTACAGATAAAAGCTGCTATTTGGCATGTAAGCAGCTTTGAGATATTTATACAGTTTCAACATCATTTATCATTGCAGTTCGCTTTATTTTCTTTTTCCCTTTCCACAAAAATGCAAAAAGAGGTTTGTTCATTTCCTTCACTCTCGCTCTATTGCATGGGAGGACAGCAGCGCGGTATAACATTTTTGAAAAGGCAAACGTTTTATGTGCTCTTTGATGTGCAAACCATTTTGAAGAAATAAAAAAGGAAGCTTACCGACGGCTATTTTTTGTGTAAAATGCAGTCAAATGTTAAAAATAGGATAATTTGAGGCCTTGTCAAGTTGCCATGGAAAACAAATTGTGTGAGAGAGCAAGAGTTAATCTTAAATTGTCAACTCTCAACAAGTAGGAGTACTCTACTTAAACAAATGAGTACTTAAGCCTTTCATAAAGCTCAGCAATAAATAGCAATATTTGTTCAATTTCCAAAACCTTTAAAAAATATTGAAAAATGATGCCTGGTTGCCAACGTTTAGTTTTATGGGGCGGCATGAAGACCATGTTAGTATATATCCCTAGCACTGTTTTTAAATGAAGTCACAAAATTGATTGCCGAACGCCATGCTGTCTGCTGAACTAGGCGACTATTCAGGAGTTTTCCACTTTAGTCCCACTCCACTCTCCTATCGCATATTTCATCGTTTTCATTGTTTGAAAAAAACTTATTCTTTTCAGTTTTGTAAACTGATAAAGATGATCAGTTTTGCGGTATGGCATAAGTAAAGGAACGAATGGAATTTCTTCACTTCTAATTGGAGGTTTATAAGTCGAACTGGAGCCGCAAACAGGAAATAGAAGACTGGGAACGATCCATCTCGATGCAGCAAAAGAGCAACGAGTATCGTGGAGTTAACGCCTTGGGGTAACGCGGGCTTATCCGCTCAGAAACAGAGAATAATTGCCAGTGGAAACTCTCTGGAAGTACCGATTGTTTCACAAGGTATGTTTCCGTAGAACTATTGCGTTTTGAGCACGACTTGAGCAGTATATGGAGAGCTGTGGGGCGTAAGAATGACGAGCTGTTCAGGTGTTTGCCGTGAGTTGTAATTGTCGAGCCTAATTACGAACTGCAGAGATTTAGATTGCTTCTTTTAAAGTGTCGATTCAGCCAACGGGTGAAAATGTGGCGAGATTGCAAAACTATGGTTTGATAGAAGACTGCTATTAAACGAATTTTGTGTATGTGTTTGTGTGTTCTCCGTTTCAAGAACTACTTATTAGGTGAACGAAATTGTTCGTTCGTTCCGCGGCCATGCAAATCTCCTCTTCTTTATAATTATTAGACTTCACGATCGCACTTTAGAAACAAAATTATTCTTAAAATGCTTTTTTATAGTTCTTTTTCGGAGCTGAAGTCTTAGCTCATTATCCGAAAGCTGGCTAGCTTGAAGAAGAGATACTTTCACATGTCATTTCCGCATGTCGTGTGATGGTGGAGTTTACTTTCAGCAAATTTATTCATTAAGAATCGTCTTGTCATGTTTTCGCTGTGAAAGTATGAGGTAGCTATTAACGTTCGACGACTTTTACTTTGTCTGTACCAGAGCAAAATAGCAAAAGCTATATGTTTCTTGCTTCCTGAAGAATAAAACACTGATGTTAGTTGTTGGTTGAACGTGACAAAGGAAGTGTGCAAGACAATTCGCGAAATCAAACAATTAAATTATGCGGGAAATCATGTAGGAAGAGGGTACGTATACGTCACTTTACACCATTCGGACACGATTTCCTGTAAAATGCATTTGTTTACTGTACAACTAACAAGCAGTAATAGCATTGTTGTAGGGAAGTTTGCTGCAGATGTTTTTCATGTTGAACTAGATGAGTGATCCTAAGGATGCAAGTTGACAAAATTGAGTGCTTAGTTTGTATTTTTAGGTAGGAAGTATTTTCCATGTTTCTGTTAATTTTGGGTGCGATCTTTTAAAAATTGCTTGTTTCAAACAGCGACACTTCTGCCATCCAAGCTTAATTAGTTTGTATTTGACACTAGAAATTACCACAAGTAAGTTAAATCCTGCCAAGACTTTGTTTGGTCAAGGCAGAGCACAAACCTGATCATTGTGCACATTGTTGCTATGTGATCACTTGTGGTGGCGTCACCAAGATTCCAATGTCCAAGGAACTGTTGAATTCTGCAGCTTCTGCAAGTTACGGTATCACATCCATTTATATGTAGAAGACCAGGAAAAGAAAAGAGTTACAGAAGAGGAAAGTCAGAAGAGAAATACGGTTGAGTCGGATCTAGAATCGATGAAAAAGAAAAGGAAAATGACTGGAGGAAGATGCAGACAAGATACTGTGAATCCTGGTGTATAAGCCGAGAATTTGAGTTTGTGTGATTTGAGGAAGTAAATAAAATCGACCATTTTACATGTACAGGTATGGGAGTTAGAGGCACAAAAAGAACTGTATTCTTAAGCCAGATGGAAAGTGGCACACAGCACAACATAATCAACCATTTGTTTAAGGATACACTGTACCAAAAACCAAAAGTTTTAGTCATTTTTTCAAAAATTCACCACCTGAAAGATTATCTGTTTATCTTTCTATCTTTCTAAAGTCAAAAACTCCACGTTTGTATTTTTTCTGGCTTTCGAGTAATTGAAGAAAATTATTATTAAAGTAGTTTCTACTTGGAAATTTGAGGCACGAATTTTGTCACGTTGCCTGTCAACAACCAACAAATACTATGGGTGACGTCAATAACATGACACAGAATGCAAATTTAGCCAAGAGCAAAGCGAAGTTCGAAGTGGGACAGTTTTGAAAATAGAGTTTGATCATTATTTATCTGTCTTTGGTACTTTTCTTTCTTATCCTCTCGTACCAGTTACAACGCTTCGAGTAAAGAAGGAGAAGAAAAAGGACCCGTTTTGCCGTTCAGGAAAGCGAGCGGCGAGGAAAGCAAATCGCAAACTGTTCTCACCAGAAAGAAAAAATGCTCAAAAAAAGTGACCAAAGGTGGTATTGTTCTCAGGCAAAACAGTGGCCTGAATAATTTCAGGAAGAAAAAGGTCCTTAGGAAGCTGTTGGTGCTAATGCAAGGAAAATATCATCACTGATCACGCAGGGTAGATGAGGAAAGCAGAAGTTCAGTAATACAAGATCAAGATGGCAAAGCCAAAAAATCACACAATAATCGACCCACAGCTTCTGGAAGAGGGCCTGAATAATGCTGCTTCCTGCAAAAAGTGTTGAGCAGACCTTGAAATCTTAGATCTAATCAAACCTATCGTATAGGACTTGGCACCGATTGGATACTACAATGTACCAACAGAATGTACTTGCACACATTCTGCTCTTCTATCCCTTTACGACCTCTGCCTCGACCTTCACGTCCACAACCTCTGCCTCGACCTTCACGTCCACAACCTCTGCCTTTTCCTTGTCCTCTTTCTATTAGTGCTGCGTTCTCCATACTGTCGTATTATAAAACAAACTTCAAACAACAACAGTAAGCGACCTCTGACAGCTCTAATACCAAATACGAAATGTCCAGATTTAGCGCGAGGCCAAAGAAAGGGTCAATAGATATCTTTTTTCCCATTCTTTTGTTTAGTGCGCAGTAAAGAGGCAAACATAATGACAGATGTTGCAAAGCCTTCTAGCGGCTTTTTGTAACAAGTGTAAATTCCAACACCTTTGAGTAAACGCTGATCTAAAAACACGAAAAACTAATTTTGCTTTTTCTGGCAAAAGATTTTCAGTCATTTTAGCATTTTCGCGAGGCTTATTCTCTGCAGATATATCTTATCGATTTTTATGCTGTTTGCATTGATATCAGGACAATATCCCATCTCCAATACGGTGTCACCATTTTAGAAAATTCCTTGTATTTTCTGAGATATCAAGCATATTATGGAGACCACAAGTATATTATTCCTCGTATGACTTTGAAAATTTAGAGCAAGAGAACGGAGCAGCAAAAATGGCGACACCGAATTGGGATTCAATATGTTGAAAATCAATCACAGCAAGACTGAAGCATGTACGAATGAAAGTGGCGGTAAATAAGCCTTTCGGGCGGAAGGGGTCATTTTGAACTATATTTCCAATATGAACAACCAAATTTAAAAAAACGACAGCAGAATGGAATTCTACATTTATTAACCTTTCAGAAAATATATACTTTATCGGGGGTTCCACGAATAGTTTATGAGTTTTGCTAACTTAAACAAAAACACTCAGTTTTCTTCGGTGTATCCTTAATCAACCATCTATTTAATTTCTTCTTTTTAACGATCAATATCATATTCAGCATCTCTTCTCTTGAGTCTTTTTTGTGGTGAGGTTTCTTTTTTGCAGTGAAGTTTTCTTTTTTTGCAGTGAGGTTTTCCTTTTTTGTGGCAGGTTTTCTTTTTTTGTGGTGAAGTTTTCTTTTTGGCAGTGAAGTTTTCTTTTTTGCTGTGAGCTTTTGTTTTTTGCCGTTAACTTTTATGCAGTGAAATTTTCTTTTTTGTGGCGAAGTTTCCTTTATTGCAGTTAGATTTTTTTTGCTGTGAGGTTTTCTGTTTTGCAGTTAATATTTTTTTTGGAGTAGATTTTCATTTTTGCAGTGAAGTTTTCTTTTTTGCAGTGAGATTTTCTTTTTTGCCATGAAGTTTCCTTTATTGCAGTGAGGTTTTTTTGTGGTGAGGTTTTCTTTTTTGCAGAAAGGTTTTCTTTTTTGCGATAGTTTTTTTTTGTGGTGAAGTTTTCTTTTTTGCTGTGAGCTTTTATTTTTTGCTGTGAGCTTTTATATTTAGCCATGGCACTTGTGGGCCACTGTACAGTAGTTTGCTCTTTTTGAGGTCTACATGTAGTGTCTCCTCAAAAAACTGTGTCATACATGTAGAAGCCATTGACAACACCACATGGACCAGGTGGAAAAACTGGGTTCAGCAACAGATGCGATGAACATACTCCATTAGTGACCAAAACCATCCTTGGGGACCATTAATTACCTGTGGATGGATGATAATTTCAGGACACTGATCAATGCAGAAAAAGTCTCTGGACACCACAAGGCCATCAGATCTTACCTCAAATCTACCAGAAACAAGGCCACATCGCTTGTAAGACATGCCAACTAAAAGAAATACATGTACATGTATACTACAAGACAAAGATATTCTAAGTCCAGTATAATCCTTAGGGATATGGAAATCTTTTTTAAAAAAAAAACTGCTACTGAAACCATCAAAAGCTCCTTCAAATGCCTTGAAAGCAGGAAACAAAGTAGTCTCATTGCCAACCACCACTGCTGATCAATTCAACTTTTTTAGTATGGCGGGCTTTAAAGTCAACAGAATTCACCCACAGCCCAAGTCATTAATGTCTCACAAATTCATACAGTCAAGCAATACTGTACATGTACAGTCTTCAAATGCAATGCACTTCAAAAGTCTGGATCAGGCCTTAACAATAGCCCTTGCCATCACATAAAATCATCAGCTGATAAACTAGCCCTTCACTGGCCTACATTTTGTAATCTATTGATCACTGTTGACAGGTATATTCCCCCAAGAAATGGCAAAATTTATTCCTCTCTAGATATAAATCCAGTCCAACGTGGTCAAGTACAAAATAAAATCATGATATCTATCTTCACTACTAATTGTATCTAAACAACTCAGTCTACAGTTGTCTACAATGTAATAGAAAGTAACCAGTGACTAAACAGCAGGGACAAAGGCAAAGTCACAGCTGCCTTTGGTGATTTTTTTTAAAACTTTGAAGGTTTAAAGAGGTTGCAATTTCGTTTGTAAGCATTTTATAACTGTTCGCAGAAGTATGTATTATTTACATAAATTAAAACATTTTAAATATACATTGTACTGTAAGAGGAGTTCTTGCACTGAGAACCCCTTTCCTGTTTTTGTTGAATTAGAATGACAAACTTTAGTACTGTGGAAAGTTCAAGAAAATTTCACCAAAGGAGAAAAACTGAAATACACATGTACACCAAAAATGCCCAGGGAAATTGGTATTAATAATAATTATGTTGTTCTGCAATCTATTCTACAGTAGATTAATGCTAAGTGCAGTTAAACACCATTTTATTTCACTTAATAATTATTTTCAAATGGCAAAAAGGTAATAATTGCATTGTGTTAACTACTGTAAAGGTTCTAAATACTATGTACATGTAGGTATCCACATGCACACTTACACTGTACAGTAATACTGTAAAATCCCACATTAAAGCCCCCTCCCCCAGTTTTAAGTCCCCCCTAGATGTAAGCCCCCATCCATTTGCCAACGAAGATATTATTCCGGATATGAGCCCCCTCCCCCTCCCTCCCTGTTTATATGCCCATCTACTGTATAAGTGCATCCCTTTTGCATTTCCTTTTAAACATCAAAATTTTACTCTACATTTATGTGATGGTACATGTATGTTAGCTTTAATTCATTTCTCAGTTACGTTTTATCTCATTGTTCTGAAACATTTCTTTTATTCCACTTATAAGCCCACCTGGATATAAGTCCCCCCATTTATAAGCCTGCCCAAAACCCCTTACAGGGTTATATGAGCCCAGGGCTTTAACATATTCTTCTACAGTATATGAAAACCATACCAAACCACCATAGTATTGCTTACTGTATTATGTGGAATTTTTTTTATGTGATTGTGGTGGATTGCACTATCACATAATATAAAAAGCCTCTGAAAGGTTATTCATCTGTTAATGAACACAACATTTAAATATGTACTCGTTAACAATTTGATTTGCTTTCATTGCTTAGGTATACAATAAAGTGGTGAACAACAATGTCAATATCTACACCTTTACCTGGGTCCTATGTAATTAGAGAGGGTTGGCTTCATAAGAGAGGTAAGAAGTATGGGTGATGATGACTTGCTTCCAGAATTAGAGGGGAAGGAGAAGGTGCCTGGGAAGATCCCTGGATAAGAAGAGGTGAATAAGCTGTAGAAGTCCTGAACTTCTGGTAGTTTCCCAGGTAGTGCAACTTGGGTTAGCAGGAAAGACTTGTTTTCCTTGGAGAGAGGGAGGAGGGCATGTGATGCAGTAAGAAGGACCATATTTTCTGAGACAAGAAGGTGAAACATTCCCTAATTAGAGTTGGGAGTAAAAATGGTGAATAATTACATGATTGTATGTCTCCTTGTTTCATTTGAATGGAGTGAGTTGTTTAAAGGAAGAACATGTTTCACTTAATGGAAGGAGAAGGTCTGGAAAGGAGAAAATTAATTCATTTATCCAGTTTGTATGGGGGTGGAAATTTGTCTTTTACTGTGTGAAAGATGAAAGGAGATGAAAGGAGGAAGTTGTGTCACCAGAAAATTGTCAATGAAAAGAGGACACTGAACCTTGTTTGGTGGATTGGAAGGTGGTGGAAAAGAGGAATAATATAATTATGGAAGAGGATAAATTGGATAAATTGGTATGAATGGTTGGAAAAGAGGAACTTCTTTAAATGGATGGAAGGAATTTGAAAGGAAAACTTGTTTTCATGGATGGATAGGGGTAGAACTTTAAATTATACTTGGAGTAGTTTTGTGTATTGAAAAGAGGGATTTGTGTTACTGTATGGAAGAGGTTGGAAAGAAGGAACTTATTTGACTGAATGAACAGCAGCAGGAAAAGAAGATCTTTACATGTATTTGACTTGGATGAGTTTTTCCCAAGGTACAGTAGAAGGGATTTTAACAGAGGAGTTGCTGCAAAACACTGAGAAAAAGATCTTGCTGTGTTGTTTTTTGTTTGATGTGGTACCATATTAGTTGGTGAATATGACTGTATAGTGAAGTAACTTGTTTAACATTTCAAAAAGGTGAATACATTAAGAACTGGAGACCAAGATATTTCCAGCTGTGGAGTGATGGCAGTTTTCTTGGCTACAAAGATCAGCCCAGAGGAAAGGAAGCTCTTGGAGAACCTCTTAACAATTTTACTGTTGCAAGTAGGTACTCACAAGTACTGTAATCTTGAAAGGAATTTAAAAAATTGTAGCTGAACCGTGAGAGTATATGAATGAATTCATTTGGAATTCACTGGGAATGTTTTTGTATGGTGCTAGAAAGTATTCACCCCCTGGTAAAGTGTGCAAGGTTGGCACAGTTGGTAAGATCTCAGACTGCCAAAGAGAAGTTCTTATGTTCAATGCCCAACCTGGTTGATGGTTGAACTTTAAGGAACCATCTTGTACAACACCCTCCATGGACTGGAACATTAGGCTATTGGTCCATTCTCTCGACATTTAGGAACTTTCATGTAAAAGAACCCACACATTTCTGAAAAGGGTTAGTTAATCCCAGTGCTGTAGTCTGTTAGCAGAGGGCCTAACTTAAGGTGGATCAACAGTTTCCCTGTAGTATTCATTAACAGGGACTTTATGTTAGAAAGGTACATGTACTTAGGTACAGTGTAACAGCTGTACAAAAAAGTCATGTAAAACCAAAAACTGACAAGAGAAAAAATTAACTACAGTACATGTACATGTATTTAAGTTCTTTAAATTTTGGCCAGGGGCTTTCATGAAGATTAATTGTCTTGAATGTTTCTATCAATTGCAATGCAGAAGTTTTATATACATGTAAACAACACTAAATATAACTTTTTCTAAGTTTGCTTAAAATCTGGCAGCATATAAAATCACATGCGAGTCTTTTGAGTGGCACTAGTCTGTTCAGCATTTTATTTTGTACATTGCATTTCTGACTTGAAGTGCTTGAGCCAAGCTGTGAGGTTATGAATATTCTGCATAATATGTAACATGCAAGTCTTCAAGTCATTCGAGTCACATGCACATGCGAGTCACATTACTGCCATGTATAGTAATGCCCAGACATAAATCTGGGCATTAGTTACAGTAGGTACATGTATGAGATTGTGTTCGTATGTGTAGAGTCTTTAAAACCTTCAAAATCACTTCTGAGAATCCCCGTTAAATTCTTTACTTCCTATTTATCACTTCAATCAGTCATGCAACAAAGTTGCATGACTGATTATGGATGTTGTACAATCATGTAGTTCAATTTGTTTTTGTACTTATTCAATATTTTTTGAACCTGAGTACAGTTTTCCTTAAACTAGTACAACTAGTTTATTTTTCAAAAGTTTTATTATAATAACCACTTTTTAAAAAAAAATAGGGAAAATAATTACACCTTTTCCTAACCCTACCCCTACTGTTTCTAGATGTACATGTAGCAGTCTCTTCCAGTGTAGTTGTGACTGAGCAATTGTTTTGTTTCCTTTGCATTTCCATTCATGCCATGCTCTTTTGACGTGTACAGTACGGTCTTCAGGAAACATACCACTTCCCAATAGTCCCGGTCTTCGGGATCGGGACAGTTATCGGGACAACACCTAAACAAAAGAGCGATCCCGATGCCCGATACAAATTTTTAATGAGTTTGTTGGGTTTTTAAGTTGTACTTCTTCTGTTTGCATGTTAACTGGAAACAGTGAATCGGTATGACCCGAAAGTATCGGGACGGCATTCATTTCTTAGAAACAAAATAGACCACAATCTGCTTGAAATGGTATGGACACATTTTATGTGGTCACGGAAATATGCGATTGTGATGACTGATCGGCTTTCAGAGGATTCAGTGGAGCTGTTAAACTGGATCTGTTTTAAAGTAGCTCAATTTAGATTTCTTTAAATTATAAAGACATATAAAGCCAAGTTTGGACATTGAAGCAATC
>JAOBYE010719401.1:0-10637 GCA_025403585.1 Parazoanthus swiftii
CTCAAAGGAAACTTTTCTTTTTCAGCAGACGAACAGATTGAAAAAAATGGGAGGATAGATGCCAATGCTTGTACTCACATGATATCGTTCATTGTTATAACAGAGTACGAAAAGAAGACGGGACTGTACTCAATATCTGAGCCGCGTAGGTTGAACAGCCCTGGAAAAGCGAGAAAAAGAACATATTAGATGTAACACCGTAGACTTCTTTTTAATCACTGAAGGAGAAAGAACTAACTAACAAATCAAGATGATGAGATGTTAGGAAACTAAGCAATGAAGCCATTGCTGTTTCTCTTAAAATTAAGGATGGTTGTTTTATTTGGTAAGTTGAAACAAGCTTTTCATGAACTGATGAGCACGTTTTAGTCATAAAAATAGAGTTACCGAGCAGGACACCTACATACAATCGCATCGTGTGGCTCTTTACTCCACCTACATACAATCTCATTGCGTGCCTCTTAACTCGACCTACATACAATGTAATCACATGGCTCTTATAACTCCATCTACATGCGATCTCTTCGCGTGGCTTTTAACTCTACCTACATGCAATCTCATTGTGTGGCCCTTAAATCTACCTACATACAATCTCATCGCGTGGCTTTTAACGCTACCTACATGCAATCTCATCGCGTGGCTCTCAACTCCACCAACATGAAATCTCGTCGCGTGACTCTTAATCTCTACCTACATGCAATCTCATCACATGGCTCTTAACTCCACCTACATGCAATCTCATCGAGAGCTTGAAGCACAACAGCAGTCGCTTTTCTTTCCATCATCTTTATACGGAGACTGCGCAATTTGTCTTCCCAGCTTTTGCCTGATGGGAAAACAAGACACTGTTCTAACCGTCGCAATTCAGCCAAACTTAACTTTCAAAAGAGTTAAATCGTTCGATTGCAAATACGTATTCCATTTGCTTAGGCAGGACGGCTTAAAACACTAACATTTTAGAATGACGAAAATCGATTGAAACAAGTTTGTACATTACAATAGAGCCTCATTTTCCCATTTTTTGGATTCAAGGATTATTCATAACCTGGCAACGTTCAGTGAGGACATGACTTGCTATACAATATTAATTATCCGATTCCAAAACGCAGCGTTTTTTGTTCTTGCAAAGCTTCTCGAAAAAAACAATTTTTTTAGGAAAATTTTGTCGAAGCCTGTGACAACAGTTCTGTTTCGAGCTAACAGTGCTAACGAACTTCACAAAGAGACAAACCTGGTCGTGAACACGGTAAAAAGCCGGAGATATGTGCGAGCCAATGAAACAGGGCTACTTACCCGCCCTTAATTTATACGTACCCGCAAAAGCCATCTCATGCACAGTCAACATTTTTGGTGAAGGGAGGGGTCGGTTCGTCCAAATCATGTCAACCAGATTTTTTACGAGTGGTACCACCTTTATGTTATTTTTGCTTAATACCTGAAAGGTTCAACAGACGCGATATTATGAAATCGGCCTGCAGACGCTGGTTCTATATCCGGGTCTTCGCAAAAGTTAAGAGTGCATAAGCAACATCCACTGTCTTTCTAGTTTATTTAGAAATATTGATTACGATAACATTTTTAACAGACCTTGTTTATCTGATTCCATTCACCTAAAAATGGAGAAACAATGAAATTATTGGACTGAATTATAATTTTAATGTTTAAAATATCAAAATATTTATAGCATGTTGATTTAGGTAAGCGTTTTAGGTTTCAATTCATTAACAGTTTCTTCATATATAGTCAGTTATCTCATGATCAGTCGGACGAACACCGTTTGGGAACTTTAATTATCTTCAACAATTGCAAGAAAATTACAAAGTTCCGAAACATGCAAAAAAAACTATAACTATATAAGTTTTTACTATATTTTAATGTCCTTGCAATTGAGCATGTAAGTTTTTTCATTGTAGATCAAGACAAAGACACCTATCTACTGAAAAGGCTACCCGTGTATCTTCATAGCTTGATTTTTAACCACTATTAATATTAAAAAGGCTTTGTTTCTATTAAATGTATGAATTTAATTTGAAGAATGCTTATATTTACTTACAGACGGACATTAGAAACGGATCCACTCCAACTCTTGCATTCTCTTCCAAAACCTGTTTATACAATTTAAATGGTCCAACGGCTGCTAAAATTATTCAACCAAGATTATTATTTTTAATTTTTTAAGGGGGTGGGGGGGGGGGAGGGTTGGAGTTCTAGTCGCGCAGGTTGGGAGAACTGGATGAGAGTATCTGTGGCCTATAAATCGAAACGTCGTCAGTGAAATGCTATCCGAACTAAAATTGGTATGTTAATTAACTAAGTAAGCACCAAACCATTGTTAGTTAGCGATGCAGTTAAGAGAAATCACGATGTCACAAATACGTCACTCAAAGTATGATTGTCATAGCAAAGGATTATTCCATTAACATGTTGCTAGTGGTGCTCTCGTTATTCCTTATTGGATTTTTTTTTCTTGCTAGAGTGTAGATATAATTTATCATACGCAGTGTTTGTTGTGCTTCGGCAAACTAGGAACATTTAGTTGACGCCGTAATGAGACACAGAGTAAGCTAGGTTTGATAATTGTAAATGGTAAACCTGTGAAAGCTTCGAACACAAAACTGGACTTTCTCAGTGACATTTCATCCAAACAAAGTTGTCAACTTTGAATGACGCCTTTGACGTTACCTGTGCTAACCACTCTGATGCAAGAGGAGTTCCCGAGAGTCCTGCAAAGATCATTACACGTTTAGATATAGTTAAAGCCGAACATCGTACAACTATGTTTGCAACATACCACTTATTTGTAACATAACCTGGGAAACCTACAAGGTAACAATGATAAGGCAGGCAAATATGGATTTTAGAAATATTGACCACCCGGCAACACCCATTTCAGCCATTGTTTTTTTTTCAGTTTTCATCCTTTCTTTACTCAATTTTTTTTGCGTCTCACAAAGATTCCCCCAAAAGTTTGCAGTACTTATCAAAATTAAACTTTCAACTTCCCACCTTCCTTCTGCAAAATCCAATTGCAATCGAGTTCCATTTCGGCCTGCAGAAAATACCGACCGTCGGTCCACAAGGCAGCTTTGCCTAGTGTCACTACTGCTACTCCTGCAAGTTTAGACGGAATTGAAGATAATTTCTAACACGAATCAAGAAAACTAAAAATGTATAAAGAAATTACAATAGATCCTTAAACATCCTTACCATGTGAACCGCTGAAGCCTGAGACAAACTCCCTCCTTTTGTGCTGGGGTGCAATGTCTTCGCTCTGGTAAAAGCAACAAGATTGCATATCAATTACGATAGCATTCTCGGAGACCCAGTGGTGGTGCATCGCATCTGCGTCCGATACTTTAAATTTTTGCCACCCGGGACTGACTGCCCCTGGGTCTCAGCACAGATGGCACAAGTTACCAATAAATATTGGAAACGATTAGTCGGGTGTTCGGTTACATATCGCAATTTTAAGCAAATGTATGAGAAATTTGAATTGCCCCTACAATGTTATGAAAAACAATAAAATTCCACCGTTTACCTCAGACTTTCACCATAAACACAAGGAGTGATAACTTCACAAGAAGCCTGAGGTAAACGGAGTTTTGATCGATACACAACATGCAAAGCTTTGAGTCTCAACTACATTTTCATATATTTACTGTAATTTTTTAAAACAGTGACACACCACCACGCCACACTCAACTAAGATAGCGATGGACATTGTTGCCATGGTTACCTGGTGAGCGTCCGCCGACGGTATGATATAGGCCTGTATTCCACCACTTGTCAGCACAGGGTTCCTCATTATTGACCGTAAGTGGGCCAGTTTCTTGCTAGAATCGTAAGCAGTTGATGGTAAAAACTGGAAAATAGAATTAGAATAATTACAGTCGAAACTCTCCAAACAAACATATCAATAATCCGAACATTCTTCTAAGTCTGATTTTATACAGCTCAAACCTTCCAAAGGATATATGTGCACCTTCCTATGAAACGGACACTTTTTTAGGATCCGTCAAAAGAATCATTCATTTACCTCAAAGACGAAGTTGTCAAGTGAATTACAAGCAACCAGGGATCCTTGATAGTTGTATTTTCAAATTTGACCGTGGAATATGAAGAAATTTGCATATAAAAATGCCCTAAATTATTGTCTTAACGAAGTCATGACCAACTTTCAAGCCACTCGACATCATGAACCTTTGTATACTCGCATCTCTCAAGAATGAACCATTATGAAAAAGCTGGGACAAAGATTTTGATTGTATTACGTGCGGTCTGCCCCCTACTTCTTTTGTAATGGGAAACGATTTGTTCTGAGACACTTTTCCTGCACGCAAAGTTAATATGTTCACAGATAATCTGGTCTTCCTATTGAACGGGCAGTCACAAACGTAATTTTTTTCTTTATTTAATTGTTCTTTTCATACATATGTTCTCTCGTTTAAGCTTTGCCCCTACAGCCCGGCAGCCATTACCGGTCGAAAAGTCGCTGTGCCACTCGGTATGTCCAATGATCACACAATTTCACTGACATCAACGCTCGAACTTTATTTGCCGCTTTTATAAGCTTATTCTTGAGATCAAAACCATGATGCAATGTAACTCCATTTGGTTTTATCATTTACTTAACAACTTCATTGACACTTTTAACCCAAAAAGACTTTAATGAGGAAAATAAAAGCAAAGTTAACAATCAATATTGGACCAAGCAATGGTTCAGTACCAGTAGCAGATTGATGATCATTTTCTTCGTCTTGAAAATACAAAGCTACAGTAAAAAAAGTCAGTTGGGTTTTAAACTTGAGTTTGAATCCGCATTTACTTTCCTTTGACGGAAAGCAAAATACTGATAGGTCAAAAACATCTCAGAGTTTGATAATATAACAACATCCAATAGAAAGAATGACAGGTTGTTTGCAGGTTTTGTAAACCATAACCTGCCAACGAGCCTGAATTGTATTATGGGTGCATAAAACTCGTCGGTTCGATTGACAAAAACAGAAAACATAATTTACCTGTGTCTTGCCGTTCTTACATATTCTACCAGTTGTCTCGGCTCGGTTATCAGAGCTCAAGAAACCTGAAGAAGATAAATGTGGTCCGAAAGCCAAGGTTCAAATTGTTGTACAGGTTATGCATCGCTGATTTAATCTGACGGAAAGTCAAGGAAAGTCCCAAGCATATAGTTTAGGCCAACCGGAAAATTCGAGCTTACTTACCAAAGAGCAAGACACAGCCCAACAGCTTTACGTATTCCATCAGTCGACTTCTAGTCCTATGCTATGTGCTATCTCATCTTGCTTGGCTCGTTAAGACGACCAGATAATGTACGTGTTGGATCTAAGCGAGTCCAATAACTCGCGGTCCATTCTAACGCTTTTGTTCAGCGACGGGTGGTATGTCCAGCCACACACGTCATCTGTGAGACATTCACAGATCCAAGTTCGTACGCACACAGCAGTTTGGCCGAACAATACTTTTGTGCGGCTGGTTCGTCTATGCTTCCGAGTTCAGCTTCGAAAGCCGGTCATTCAGTAGAGCTAGATTTTATTAACAGGATTTATTAACAAGATCTATTGTTTCTCTCTTCTTTGGCGATTTGCTTACTTTTTTTGAAGAATGTTCTGAGTTCGATTGTTTTACTATTTCAATATTCACTGGTATCTGAACTTCAAATGTTCTCCAAAGTGTTCTAATCCTTTTAGATTGGAAGGGAGGGGCGGGGCGGGGCAGGGATAGTACTGTAGCAGTAACATTATTTAAGGAACGGGGAGGTGCAAGAGAAGTACCGTTATCGGTAGGGGAGGAATGCGTGGAGGGGTATGGGTGACATTAGTTTTATTCGCTAGGAGATAGTAGGAATTTTTTTTGACGGATGAAGAGAGTGTTTCTATTTTTAATTTCTTACTTTTTCTGAGTAGATTGATGATTTAACTTGTTAGGTTTTGACCTGTTTTAAAATTACCAAGTTGTACTATCTACAACATGTTTTTATGTACAATGATAGTTAAGTAAAGATTGAAGAGAAAGATTAAAGACTTCGGAATTGCTTACATGTGCATGACTGTATACATTTAAAAGCTGATCCTGAATTCCCAAATCTTAAACCCAAATGCGCTATGAACTCTGCAAAACCTGAACGAAATTATTGACTCTGTATTCTAGAACTACCAGTTTACTACCAAATACAAATAAGAAAATGCGCGGCCCTCTCGCGAGATGTTTGTAGCGGTTCTACGTTTTATCTTCAAGGCTTTGTTCTTAAGTTTTAACCGTGACTCATATCCTAGTGTCAGCTGAAGGTAATATTAAGTCATGTGCAAGTGAAATGGTATTTTATAAAATCTTCGCTTTCTTCAAATCTGTTTCTTTAATCAAGCAGATGCATTTTGTCACAGCGTTGCCGAATGGTGTATTCAAGTGCAAAAAGTTCCCTACAGGGCTGAAGGCCAAGAAGAACTGATGCCCATGAAATGACATACTAACACTTGCTTTTAGAATTGGGGTTATTGTTTATTGCCACTATTCTAATACTATTTTAGTCAACCGTGTATTTTCTTTGCTCAATTTTTAGCCCAATACTCGAAGAAACGGTTATCCGAAGTGTGAATATTACCGCTGACCGGTCACGTCGTGTACTTTACTAAAGCTGGTTTTCAGTTTTCAGTTTGCGTCGGATATGTCGAGTTTGTTTTGGTTTTCTGTACTTGTCCTACTCTTTGAAGAGTGTGCTCCTTCTTCTATGACCGACTTTTTGTTTTCGGACTCGTCTCTACGGCCACGCGCATTTTCCAACCAGTTGGTTCGGTGAAGCTCCACAACTGCCCTAGACACGTTTTTCGGGGTTGAGTGGCCTGGTTTACTGTCATAAGATGAGGAATGAATTTTATTTGTCAGTGGTAACCGAACCAGCTTATGGAACGCTCTCCGGAACTGCTTGAAGCGGAAAGCGTAGATGTATGGATTCAGACCACTGTTCAAGACAATAATAAGAAGCTGCATGTCTCTGAACCAATGGACCAAGTAACAGTCACAGCTTGAGCACAAGTTAAGAACGTAGATCATAACACACGCCGGACTGTAACATACTACAAATGCTAGTAACACAATCACTAAAGCTTGTGTCACCTTATTGTCTTTTTTCATCCGTTTTTGATTTTTACTCTTCTCTCTCTGTCCAGTTTTGCCCTTTTCGTGTTCGGTTTTGTCAAATAGTTTCATCTGCACGTTAAGCTTCTTGAAGATGCTCCAGTATACAAACACCAGCACTAAAAAAGTGGAAATTACTGCCACGTTTGCAAAAATGAAGGCGTAGAAGATGTAACCAAGCGAGAAGTAGGTGAATGATGAACCGAGCGAGATCACCCAAATGATAACCGTGGTGAGCAGAACACGCTTTGAGGTGAGTGTTGTTTTGTAAGCGTAGGGAAATGTGACTGCGATGTAGCGGTCAACTGTAAGGGCGGCTAGAGTTAACAGTGAGGCTGTAGAGAAGATAAAGAACAACATGTGAGTTACCTTGATTGAAAAAATATTGACTTTCAACGCCTCGGTATAAGTGAAAACCACCAATAAAGGGTCTATGACAGCGCCGACTAACAGGTCTGTGGTCGCTAAGCTTAGTAGAAGGTAATTGAAAGGCGTTCGAAGTTCTCTGTTTGGATCTAGCACAATAGCGAGACAGACCAATAAGTTAGCCGGGAAAGTGATAAGAGTTAACACTACGGACACAGTCCCACTGAAATAGGAAAGTTGAGCTGGTGCCAAGACATCTGTGCAGTTTGTACCACCAAAAACCATGACGATCTATTTTTGCAATAAATTTATCCGCCAGTGCACCTGTCCACAGTTTAGTATATGGTGTAGAGCTCTGCTTTGACCATTTAAGAAAGCCTAGAACTGTTGCCAGAAATTTTGCAGGATATTATCACCATTCAACAAATTTACCAATATTCAACTCTGACAATTTAATACTTGTTTGTCTGTCCTGATCTTGACCACTTTTAGTTTCCTCGAGTTTTCATTGAAAAACGTTTCTTCTCCTGTGTTTTGTTATTCTGTTTTCGCAACAAACAAGCACTGCATAACGCGATAAAAAAAAATCTTTATGCTTCTTCTTCCTTTTTTGAGGTTCACTTGGTCAGTTGCTAAAGTTTCCAGGAAATGTAGAGCTTCTTTTAGCTGCTGTTCTTGATCAGTTTTTCATTGCGCGTTTTTGAAGCGGTTCATTCATCTCTTCTTCGTTTTTTCAATTTGTTGGTTAAGAAACTAGACAATGCAACCGCTCAGGCTTATTATATGGTCTGTGGGGCATTTATAGCCGGTTGTGATCTAAACCAATCCTCTACATGTTAGTCAGTTAGGAGATGTTTTCGTACAAAAGCGGAATTAGACAATTGAAGAACACCAGGAGACATCGAATTAAACAATCCTGTACCATGATCTTCTTCTTTTGTGACAAACAAGAGAAAATAATTAATAATCTTTCAGCTGGTAATTGTTTTGAGAGTGCTGTGTGTTTTACTTGTGACTGGAACTGATGTCCGGAATATATTTGATGCTGTTCACTTTTTGCTTTTGTTAGTTTATGAGTTACAAACTGTAATCTGAAAATATATTTACCGGCCACCAAAGAGGAAAGAATTAAAACATCCGTGACTTAAACCGGCCACAAGGATATATTATAAAAAAGGCAATTTAAACTCATACTCGATTCGATTTATGAAAACACAGAACTGTGAAAGAGCCGCCTTAATCTCACAACCAAAAATAGCCCGGAATATCTGGTTATGAAAAGTTGGTCTGTATCACAAACAATTGTTCAGAAATCTATTGCAGTGCAATAGAACTTTTAATCGTGCCGAATTTCAACCTATTTTCCTTCATTTTCGTAATGAAAATTTAACTGACAAATCGTAGCGTGTAAATACCGCTGAGTATTTTTATATTATATGATTTCATAAAACCTGGCTATGTATTAAGGACTGAATGGAAGCTATTATTATGAAAATGCTTTTTCTCATCTTGTTTAATTACTAGAAAACGCACCATGTTTAATAATACACCTGTTTTACCCCTGGAACCTTAAATACAAGTGTCAAATTTTATAGCATTCTTGTTCCCTGCCTCATGGGACGTCGTCAACTTCAATGAGGAAACCTGATGAGTTTGGCTTATAACAAAGCATGCAAATATAATCTTAAACAGTATTACATTAAAATTTCCCAATAAAAATTTTAATAACTGATTGGTGGCACACCTTTTTGTAGTTCTAATTAAGCACTTGCGACAGCTAAAAATTATATTACCTTGGGGGTATATTGGTGATTTCCGTACGAAACAGATGTTTTTCTTTGTTTCTTCTCTGACTAATTAAAGTTTGGTTACAGGCGAAAAGAAACTTTTAGCTCGCAGCGTTTCGGATGTTACCTACTAATTGTTAGTCTGCGGTAGAATTACTTATTAGTTTGCCAATATGCTTGGAGGAGTTAAAAAGTGAATGCTGTTTAATCAGCCAGATGCAGTGTTTAATAAGTTCAAAGAGAAAACTTATCTTTCTGTGATCTAACATTATGAGATGTATTGCCAAGTAGTGTACTTTAGAATAATAAAGAGTACATCAAAGCCTATACAAAAACCTTTGGCGAAGTTTTATCATTATAAGCAAGCAATACTGTAAGCAATATTAATGCAGGATCATCCAATTAAGCATGGCTGGTTTAAATGGAGTCCTGATACAGCACAATTCTTGTGGGGGAGGAGGTGACAGTCCACAACACCGGCAATAAACCTAGTAATATCGACAAGTGTATGGGTTCTTTTAAGTTCCCGTCGAACGTCGAGAGGCTAGACCAACGGCTTCACGTCCCTGTATACGGACTGTGTGGCGAAAGAAGGTTCTCCGAAGCAGGCCCGTAGGCAGGAATTTTGTTGGAGGGAGGGGAGGGGGGGATGCAAATTTCGTAAACTCGGACTTTAAAAAGCCAAATTTATGGGACATACACACTTACGGCGGTTTTTATAGTCGTCTCGATTTGCGCCAGCACCAGCTGTTACGATAAACCTATTCGTGCTTCTTCATTGCCTTATTAAACCTCCAAGTGCAGATCTCCCCCCCTGCATACGGGCCTGCCGAAGTTCAACCTCGACCAGGACGTAGTTGAACCCGGGGCCTTCTGGTCTGTGGATCTTGCCAACTGTGCCAACCACGCTCACACTGTGATATAAATCGTATATTTCTTTCAATACAAACACGTCCCTTGTGTTCTGATTGACAATAGTTAGTTTTTTAGTTATTTAAGCAAATTTTGTGATGCATTCAATTCAACTTCTAATATTTGTTCTATATAAGCGTAATTTTCACTCTAAATTTCCTTTGTTCGATGCTGAAGGTAAAGGGGAAGGTGATCTCTTCGATCGTGGCTTGATCGTGATGGAAAAACTCGATAGTAATGGAAAAACTCGATAGTGATGGAAAAACTCGATAGTGATGGAAAAACTCGCTCTCGATTTGGTGGATTGGCTTAAAGTTGACTCAACTAGTTCAAAGTATAATTAATGCTGCTTTTTCAAATGAAGAAGCACAGCAGAGGATACCGGATGTGAAAGAGTGGTCTCAGTGGTTCCATTTAGAT
>JAOBYE010719412.1:0-10637 GCA_025403585.1 Parazoanthus swiftii
AGAACACTGTTCACTTAACAGTATGACAATCAACTCGGATAAAACAAAAATCGTTTTATTCAATAAACAGGAAAAAAGCTCAGCAGATATAATTTTCATATCAATGGAGAGCACATTGATATGGCCACCACCTATAAATATCTGGGCCTAACTGTTTCTTTCTGCGGTTCATTCACTACAGCAAAGCAGGAACTAAAAGAGACTTCCATAAAAGCTTTTTCCAAAATAAAAAAAGGAAATGGGAGTAAACTTTAAATCAAATATCCAGATTTTATTAAAACTATTTGAAATTCTCGTCAAAACAACTTTGCTCTATGGCAGTGTAGTCTGCGGACTGAATACCTACCAGACACACAGAACCTAATTGAACAAGTTTTAAACACATTTTGTGAACAACTGCTGGTAGTAAACCGTAAAAAGTCAACTTTAGCATGCAGAATTAATTTCAAATTATTTTCAAAATCCTTTGAACAACGTAGTAAAGACATTGCAAGACAAGAATGTCTCCCGACTCTTTATAGTAATACTAGAAGTAACTCCCAGCAGCGAAATAGGTTGAGAACTTTTCGCACATTCAAAGATGATATATCACTGGAAAATTATCTAAACACAATACAAAATTTGAAACATCGAATAGCCATGAAAAATCTAAGAATTAGTGCTGACAATTTTTTGATAGAAAAGGGAAAGTACTCTCGGCCATACACACCACGACCAGCTGAAGAGAGATGGTGCCCTTTCTTCCAATCAAAAACAGAAGATGAGAAACGTCTGAACGTTCTTTAATATTTTTGGGATATCAGCCTCAAATGTTCTTAAACATGTTCTTAAAATATCTTTACTGATTTTATACAATACAAATAATACATGTACCGTATGAAAAAACATGTGGTGTAAAATTGTTATCTGCGAACAGTTAGTCAAGAAGCCCACAGAAAAGCAAATTTTTTAACAACACTGTATGAGTTATTTGCAATAGATGATAATCATAAACAAATGTTCTTCACCTTTTCTCAGCCTCAGTATGTTCTTAACATGTTCTTAAAATTTTGGCGATTTTGAGGCTCATGTTCTTATAAAATAGGTTCTTATAAAAAAAAGAGTGTAAACAAATGTCAATAATCGTTATTGGGCAAACGCCAATGTATCTTTCCGATTGCACGGCACCAACAAAATAACTCTGTCTGTCTTTCTGTCTATTGGCATTGAGACAATTGTTGTCATCCGAGATCGCGCATGTGCAAAGCCGTGAAAGTGTCCTTTAAGCCAGAGAAACGTGGTCAATTTTAAACCATATTTTTTTATTGCAATCAGAGTCAAATTAAAAATTTGGTTAAGCCTGACACTCACTCTCAAATTTCACTTCTTAAACTTTTGATCAACTGAAAATAAACTTTGTACAACAGTACCTTCCCTCAAAAAATAATATTTTATTTTTGTTTTGTTTTTAACGTTTTTTGTCATGAAAATGACGTCAAAATGTAAACACGATTTTATCTTCAGAATTTTTCATATTTGTTAACAGGCAAGTATTTCAAAATTGTCTTGCCAAATAAAACTTTAACGTTTAGCAAAAAAAAATATTTTTGTAAGTTCCACTTTAAACCTTAGTTTGAACTTATTCGGCGCTTACTACAAACAGAAACAACAGCATCTGAAGATCGTTTAACCAAATTCTAAGCTTTGTTCTCATATCTAAGCCACGTTCAGTTGGCCCGTCTTCCAAGAATGATACTTTGATTCTAATTTATATCTCCTTTGTTATAACTTTCTTTTTCTTTTGTTCACTTGGTATTTTCCTTTTTTCTTTGGAAAAGCCGTTTAAAATCTACCACTTTCGATTTCCTCTTGTGCTTGGGGTCAGGCAAAGAGTTTCCTTGGCTTTTCCCATGTTGCATAGCATGAACTTAAGCACTAAATCATGCACTAATAGAAACATCTCACGATTCAAAATGGTGATCGAAGAAAACTTTTTAACCCTAAAACAGCCAAGCTTCTTTTGCTAACAAATCTTCCCAAACGGGAAGGTGGACGGAGGGGTCAATCGGACCACCAACCCCCCTCCCCCTTCTCCCCCAAGAGGGAATTAATAACTGAAGAAACGCGAATGCTTTTCTTTTGAGCACAGATTGAGATATTCTTGCTACATACAGAAGGATGGATTTTCCAAAAGGTGACTGACCGCGACGAGTTTATACAGGGATCACGGCCGGATCTCCAAAATCGGAACTACTTAAAGCTCTTGTAAAAATCGTAAATCTTTGAACGCTCAAATATCCTGGACATTTTCAAACAAAGCGAAATCCAGAGAGCCGCTACCGTGTCTGTTCATCGATTTTGACCGGAAACGATAGGTGCAAGTCGCGTGTTTTCATCAAAACCCAAGCTTCAAATCACGCTACAGTACAACGTTTCAACTAAAAATTGTTAACAATGTAAAATCTTACGGCGGTTTGAAGTTAGGCGATTTTAAGAGAAAACGAGGCCTATTTGTCCCATTTCAGCAGGCACCTTTTGGAAAATTCAGCCAGATATACATCTTTCTAAATACCGGTATAAATGGAAAGTAAGGAATGCCTAGAGTCTAAAGGATGCATGATATTTTCTCGTCTAGACTTTAGACTGAAAAAGTGTACAATACAATTAGTTCATAGTTTTCACAACAAACACATACAAAGTTTGTAAAATTGTGGTAATGACGTTATCAAATTAACATAAAAGATGTGTCCTTAACTAGACTACAGCGGAACCCCGATATAATGAAGTTACCAAAATAATACCAAAGGACTCGTTATATCGGGGTTGTAACAAAAGTCGTAGCAAAGGACAGTGAAAAGGCTAATCCTGTAGTTCAACCGTATTTCATTAATTGTGTGATTTACACAGAACCAGAACCGAGCTTGAAAGTACTGTTCAACAGTTCACAGTAAAATCAAGACTGAAACAAAACAATTCTATAACAAACAATAGCGTATCACAGTAACGCTTGTTAGGCTTCTGTTCTTAAATTAGAACTCGGTTATTATCGACTGTCTTTGTTCTGCCACACGCATTCTTAAAGTTGCGTCCTCCATTGCACCAAGACACTGCACAAAGTGTCATTGTTCTTCTGAAGTCCTCGCCATTAACAAAAAGTCCCATAGCGCTCGCACATTCCCAGTGCCCTCTGAAGGGCGAAGAGTTTTTGTTTCCTGTACTGCGGTACAAATTTCTTCAACATCGTCGTCGGAGAAACTTTCAAAACCATAAGAAACCTCCAAAAATCAAGAGACTGAAAGAACTGATACAATAAAGAGGATCCACCAGCCGCAGCGACGAAGGAATAAACGCGTTACAATTGAAAAATACAATGCAGTGACAGTGGTATCGGTATCATGCTAATCGCACGTGATTACTTAAGACTATCGTAATAGCTGACAAAGAACAAATTAAAAACCCTTAAAACTTCCGGTATGTCAAAATGTGGGGACTTCGTTATATCCGGGTTCGTTATACCGGGGTTCCACTGTACAGCTACTAGTACTGCAAGTTTCATTTAGTTGCACTAAGCGCCTAAGATTCTAGCTTGTCCATTCGAAAGAAACTGAAAAACCATCTTCGAAGTAACGGAAAAAAAAAACATAACTTTCCGAAACTGCCCGCCTTCCATACTGCTGCAACGAAAAATGCCATTGACTTTCAGCAGGACTTTAGAAGGTGTTTATATTTGAAAATTGAAATCTGATTCAAAACAAACATTTTTTTTGTATAGATACAACAACAAGATCGCCGCGCCAAACCTGAAAATCTTGGAGGTGTCTTGAAGCGTTTGTTTTTGTCCCACAATACTTTTTCCTTGTGTTTTTAGGAAACATCAAAAAGTCAGAATTGGTTAAAAACTATACTAACGTAATGTTTTTAGAAGCATGAAAATTATGTTGCTTTGTCCCATATTTAAAGCTTTAGCCGCGTGAATCTTCATAAAGGATGGAAAAGTTGAGCATTTTTTGAAACATTATCATTTCTACCAACACCTTATAATTATTAGTATAGTTTTAAACATAATTTATTCCTAACATCATATAAATGAAAATTGATCGACCCAGCAGCAACATTTAAATAATATTTTATATACATGCCTTGGGAAATTCTCTCTTATGTAGAACTTTGATCTTTTTGTATTTTGTTTAGTCTGAGGGTTGGTCAAAATTGCCTAACCTTGGATATACTTCTTCCCTTTGCTTTGTCCACAACTTCCTCACCCAGGTTGGAGGTATTATATCCAGTAACAGTGGAGGAAAGGATGCCGGAGATTCAAGCCGCGCCGCAAATTTTTGAACCGTAAGGAACGTGACCACGAAGGAAGGGGGTAGGGGGGGGGGGAGAATTGGTCCTTTTATGGAGCGATCTTGTTTGAACGCTGATTGTTCATTGGTTTCCTCAGTATACAGCTTGAAGTACACCACAACAAATAATTTCCAAAATTTAACACATTTTTATTGACAAGATTACCGAAACACAAATCTGCTATGAAAAGGGTGCAGCTCGCTCGAAAGAACTTTAAACATACTTAAACTAACCCTAGCCCTAGAAGCTTTTGACAACAACAAAAAATGTCACACGAATACACAAGGAGGGGAAGGGGGGGGGGTCAATCCGCGCCGGATGTTTTTGAAAGGTAAGGCAAGTGACCACGAGGAAAGGGGACGAGCGATTTGGGCCTTTATTGAGTGATCTTGTTGAATGTTGACTGTTCATTGGTTCCCTGAGTATACAACTTGAAATACACGACAACTGAGAAGTTACGCAATTTGACACATTTGATATGACATGATTACATAAATACAAATCTTAGCTGCTGAGAAATCGGAAGACCTTTCGAAAATGGGGAAATCAACCCTAATTTAATCTCAGGATTGGTCAAAATCATCTGTAACCTTTACCATGTTCTCACCCAGGTTGGAGGTATTAGATCCAGTACCCGAGGAGGAAAGGATGCCGGAGTGGCAAGCCGCGCCGGAAGTTTTTAAAGGGTAAGGCACGTGACCTCGAAGGAGGGGGAGAAGCAAATTTGGCCTTTTATAAAGTTTTCTTGTTTGAACGCTGATTGTTCATTGACTCCCTGTGTGTACAACTTGAAGTGCACCACAGCTGTGAAATGACACAATTTGACACATTTGATATGACGTGACTACAGAAATACAAATCTGCTGTGAAAAGGGTGCAGTTGACTCGAAAGAATTTCAAACATACTTAAACTAAACCTAGCTCTAGAAGCTTTTAACAAAAAAAATGTCGCACGAATACACAGTTTGTACGTTATTCTTGTCATGTAAACCCTTCTCCAATGGCAAACTACAGAGTGATTATTGATTGGTTGATTGATTGATTGATTGATAATAAGTATTTTAACGTTTATCATCGTAGTTTTGTTCTCATTTTACAAAAAAATCAGATTTTGATTAGTTTTAATTAATTATCTGTCCAGCTATATACTTGCAATCGGATAGCATCGCATAACAGGATAAATTATTGAATTATGGATATTTTAGCGGTCCAGTCAGATTTTGGGAAAGTGAAATTTTATGATACAGGGTAAATGTGTCTTTAATGGTTCAGTTATTTGATTATCTAGAGACTAGACAGAACCTGTCAGACTTCTGCTACAGGTTCTGTCTACATAATCAAATAACTGAACCAACGAGGGTCACAGACAACACAAAAACACTTGTTGATGTTATTCTTGCAAGTCACCCAGAACGATATGCTAATTGTGGTGATCACAAGAGAGTGGTGGAAAAACGTAGAGCGTGATGGAAAAACGTAGACTATGTTTCACAGCGTCGTAGCTCCATAGCCAGAGTCACGCTCGACCAACAATCTTTTGTGGCTCTTAATGATTACTTTGCGGAACATTGCCATGATCCAGCATACAATAAACCAGTTTCGGTCACAATCTGTGTCAATCAAGAGGCTCCGCAATTGTGACGCTGTCCGCCTATTTGCAATGGAAACCAGTAAACAAAGGTACTACTCAAGGAAGTGTAAGTGGGCCTTATCTCTTCAATATTTTCGTCAATGATTTGGAACTCTTCCTCAATAGTAAGCCGGCTCTCATTAAATTTGCTGACGATTGTACGATCCCTGTTAACGAATGGAAAAACAAAATATGTCGCACCGACTTGGTTGAAGAGTTCCTTGCGTGGTGTGACAAGAATCACATGAACTGCAAATTTGGAAAATGCAAAGAACTAATTGGCCTGCGCCGCAGACAGTCTAAACCGTTGCTTTAACCACCCTTTGAAGACAAACAAACCAGTACGGAAACTCCCAGAAAATGCGGACACTAAGCTTTTCAGGAAAATGAAAGACAAAAACCACCTTTTACAGGATCTTTTCCCTAAGCCCAAAAACATTCTTATATCTTAAGAAAGGCCAGTCATACAAAGCCAAAGCTGAACACAGAACGGTTTAAAAATTCTTTTGTAAATAGATTGATTTTTAAATATGACCTCTCGTAAATGTATAATTTAGAAGTAATTTGTATTTCCAGCGCATTGTAACTCATGATATGTGCATTTTATCAGAGCTATTAAAGACTTATTATAATCTGCATCTCGGAGTGAGCGACCACGATCTCATTTGTGCTTTGAGAAAGAATAAACTGCCAAGACCAAAGCCACGTGAGATTGTGTACAGAAGTATGACGAAGTTTAATGAAGACGAGTTTCTTTCAGATTTGAACAATGTCCCCTGGGAAATATCTTATGTTTTCGAAGACGTCGATGACCTTTGGGACCACTGCCCACCGGCACAGGCTATACAATATAGTGTCGGATGAACACGCGCCACTGAAAAGAAAGCACGTTAGAGGTGATCAGTTACCGTGGATAACGCCAAGTATATAACGAGAAATTTCCTTTCGAAATCGTCTATTCAAACTGCATAAAAAGAACCCGACATAATTCTCTTGGGAAGCATTTAGAAAACAGCGTAACAAGGTCACTTCTCTGAAGCGTAAGGAGATGAAAACTTTTTGTGTTGACGCGTCGGCGAGTTCTGGAGCAAAATGAAACCTCCTCTGCCAAGTAAAAACAAAAAGCAATCAAAGATTGTCCTCCTAGAGAAACTGATCCCCTGTCTATAGTCAAAAAGTTCAATGAACATTTTTGTGAAGTGGCTGGTAGCGTTGGTGACAGATTGAAAGTTGATGACTTCAAAGATCATCCCAGTGTACAGGTCATTGCAGAAAAGAATGATCTACAGCCAAGTTTCAACTGCCTTCCAGTAGGGGAGCGCTATATAAGAGAGTTATTGGAAAAACTGAACCCTCGTAAAGCAGTTGGTTGTGATAACATCTCTCAGAGACTACTGCGTTTATCTGATCCCGCTCTTGCCCAACCATTGACCAGGCTGATTAATCATTTTATAACAGAACGCGTATGGCCCAGTGTATGGGAAAGCAGTAACATATCGCCTATATTCAAGAAGCTGGGCGAGACAGACAAAACCAACTACCGTCCAGTATCTGTACTAACAGCCCTTTCAAAATTTACGAGAAAGTTGTGTTTGACCAGATTTATGAAGTATTCTATGAAAGGCTGTCGCCGAATCTTTCTGGTTACCTAAAGGCCATTCTTGCTGTACAGCACTATTGTCGTATTGAAAATGACAGAAGACTGGCGGGCAAGTCTTGATAAACGTGAAACTGTCGCTGCTGGAGCAGTTGACTTAAGTAAAGCGTTCGACACAGTTTGTCATAATCTCTTACTCGCCAAAATTCGAGCATACGGCTTCTCCGATAAAGCCGTCCAGCTTACGTCTTAAGAGTTTCTATCTTCATGGCAGACGTCAGCGTGTGAGGCTGGATAATGTCTTCTCTGAATGGCGTCCAGTAACAACTGGAGGACCTACTTGGTCCCTTGCTATTCAATTTGTATGTCAACGACATGAACTATTTTAACACCAGTAGTTCTTTAAGGGTTTACGCAGATGACACAACAGAATATGCTTCCGACCCATCTCCTATCGTACTGCAGTTTATCATTAACACTGACCTAAATCAGCTAAATACTTGGCTTGAGATTAACTATCTTAATTTAGACATCCCGAAAACACAAGCCACAGTGTTTGGTCCGTTTTCATACGAATTCGATTTTAATCTTGCCGCAATTGAAATTGAAGTGACCGATAGTTTGAAGATACTGGGAGATACTCTTGACCGTAAACTAACATTCATGAGGTCACCCATTAAAGATCAACTGCGAAAGGCTTATGCAAAAGCGGTCGCTCTGCCAAGACTACGTAGATTTGTTCCACAAGACGTCATGATACGTCTTTACAAGGCATACATCTTGACGCACCTAGAGTACTGTAGTCCACTCCTTCTGGACATCGGAAAGACGGAGCAAGATAATATGGAGGACACGAATAAATTCATTTTATGGGGTTTCCAAAATCAGCGACGTACGAGTGAGGGCATGAATCGAAACTTTACTCCAACGGAGATTTTACCAATCAGTGATTTTACTTTTTAAATGTCTAAACGGTCAAGGACCTTCTTATATCAGTAAAATTTTTAACACAAAAAAGACGAAGTACAACCTCCGAGGAAATGCATCGAGGATGGAACTTCCTGATTTTAATCTAGAATGGGGAAAAATATCTTTTAGATATATGTGCGCAAAACAATGGAATTTTATCCCGGCAGAAGTTCGAGAATCGAAAGAATTAAACAATTTTAAACGCTTTTTAAAAACATTTGCTTTTTAATTTTAAATATTTACTACTTATTGCAAAGGTTGAGTAGAGTGTTTGTGTGCGTGGAGCGAGATAAAAGGGCGAGAAAGCGAATTAGAATGGGGTTGGGGGTATGGAATGAGGGCGGAACTTTTATAGAATGAGTGTTTGTGCATTGTGGTAGGGTGGAACTTTATAAACTTTTGTCAATGTTTGTTGGGGGAATTGATTGAGGTTGAAAATCTATAAAATTTTGTGAAAGTTGTGTGCGTGGGGTGAGAGGAGACGGGAGAGAAATTTAGTTGGAATAAAGGGGGGAGGGTCGACTGAGAGGGGAAATTTTATAAACATACATGTAACCATTTTCAATATTTTATGTAAGATTTTTCCAGTATTAAATGCACGTTCATGTTTTAACGAGATTTTTAAGCTCCTCTATGACACGTGGGTAAATAAAGTTATTATCATTATTATTTATTAAAATTGTTCAGTTCGGGTTTGTCCAAATTGCACATTTTTAGTTTATTTCTGTCTAAACTTGCTTCGTTTGTAATATTTACTTACTCAGGATTGATGAGAAACCTGTAGAAGGAAAGATGGCGGAAACCGAACGTGATCAACAGTAAGACGGTTATTCTTGCACGAAGGCGGTATTGGAGTTAAGAGAGAGAGAGGGGAGGGGGGGGGGGCTCCTTATGGGAGTTCATTGAGTTACTGGCTGCTCATATGCTGTATTTTGGTACAACTGTTCTTTGTTTGTTAAGACATATTTTGACGCTAATTAGGTGGCGTCACATTTTACGATGTCGTCACAAAAAGTCACGCAAATTGTTGGTTGTCTTCGAAATTTCAATTTTTTGCTTAAGAGTGACTAAATGCGGACAATTTTGTCATGGATTCTACCAATTGTGTAGTTTTCAATCGGTAAATGCGGTTTTTTTGTATCATTTTCGGTATTTATAACTCAATTTTGAATAAAATCTGAAAAACTAAAAATTTTTTCAGATTATATTTAATTTTGAGTTAGCAATATTGTAAATGAAAAGAAAACAACGTTTAACGATTTAAGACTACAACGTAGGTAGAATCTATCGTAAAATTGTCCCCATTAAGTCGCTCTTTAGCGAAAAATTGAACTTACGAAGTCAACACACAAGTTGCGTGCCCATTTTGATTTACTTAACGATCAGTTTCCGAGCATTTCCGAGCATAACCCAAAGATTTTGGCAACACTTTGTTTTAAACTAACCCTAATCCTCCTGGAATTTTTTGGAGTTTCTGGACATGAGATAGGGGGGGGCGAAAGTATTGATGCTATTGTCATGAAACTTGGAGGATAGATAGAAATACAATACCTAATTAATTGCTTTATGTTACAAACCAGTATGACGTCGTGATGACGTCACGATGACATTTAACCACAAAATGGTGTTTTTCAAGATTTTCCTTCTAATTTTGAAACAGAAAGCACGCACAGCCAAAAACTCTTGAGTCAAATACTTGATCAATGCCTCAAAACGTGAAAGTTGGATTTAAGCCCATTCCAAATACATACATCTGTAGAAAGAAACACATGGGGAGGAGGTAATCTTTCCATGTCAGTTGTAGTCAACTTTGTGTATGTTTTTGAAGCTAATTCAGTAGATGGGACTTAAATATATAAAAAAAAAAAACCGGATAGCAAAAAAATCAGAAAACCAAAAAGCTATATATTATTAATCTCATTCGCCAGATTCTCCATTTTACACTTAAATATGTATGATGCATATGCATAGTTTATGACCGAATCAATCACAAGTAAAACACTGTTTCAGAGACCATTTTCCTTGGATGCTGCCTCCTTAATAATAATAATAATAATGACTGTTTTTAAAGTGCCCATATCTAAGAAAAATTCAAAGACACTATTTACATTGATT
>JAOBYE010719423.1:0-10636 GCA_025403585.1 Parazoanthus swiftii
GTATAGTATAGTATAGTATAGTATAGTATAGTGTAGTGTAGTGTAGTGTAGTATAGTATAGTATAGTATAGTATAGTATAGTGTAGTATAGTATAGTATAGTAAAGTATAGTACAATATTGTATTATAAAAGTATAGTATAATGACTCTTTTTTAAAAGCAAGCTTGTAAAATGCAATCACAAGAGTGAAAAAGTTATAAAGTATAAGCTTTATCTGGCAGTGAAGTTCATGCTGTGACTGGAAACTGGACTTGACAACAAACGTCACCGAAGCAAAACCATTGTCACCATTATCACCTATCCTGTCATCAAAACCCCAGGGCAAATATTGTTTCCCGCGAAAGCGTAAAGCATAAGAAAACGTTTTGCCGGTTTCGTTCAATATTGGCCTTGGGCGTTATAATCAGTAATGAATTGAAATGGAACGGTCAAGTCGAAAGTATCGTAAATAAAGCGTCCAATCGTATTTCTGCGGTGACTTGTCAGAGCGTGTCAGAGTTTCAGCCAAGGATATGAATATGATCACCTTTTACCATTCGTGCAGTAGGAGTGTCATAGAATACGCCTTTTCCCCTGCTAGCTAAACTTGACAATGACCTTGAGTGGATTCAGAGGCGTGCCCTTTCGATAATACTGGGTCTGACAGGGACTAACATATCACGAAGCCTCTTGAGGTCTTGGCTGTGTCATCTTATGGTCTCTCTTCGCTGTTTGATAGACGTTCCCTAGCTGCTCAAAAACGTTTTGCCTGTATTGTAAACAGCCTCAAAGATAAGCTATCAAACCTCTTACCGGTGATTAATATAACTCCTAAATATTACCTAATGGCTAATTTCCGCCAACTCCGCTGCAATACCCAAAGCCGGCTTTACCAAAGGTTCGAAACTAATTTTTTATTGTGCTAGCTACGAGTTTCAGTGGGAGGCAGGTTGTTTATTGATAAACTGAGCGCAGGCTTGGCGGTAAGAGTAACAGACAAATTTAAATCTAAACAATAACAGATTGTAAACTTCCAGCCCCACAAAGCTGGTTCATACACTTGATATTCAACAACTCTCTCTCTCTCTCTTCATAAATTTTAGGCAATTACATACTCCTACGTAATGAGTATACTGTCACGTAATAATCATAGAATGTTTTCAAAGCTTCTTAGTGTTAATGAAAATACTTGAAGAAAAACGAAATAAACAATTTTTGTAACATACTGTATTGTCGCCTCCAACGCCCCACCGGGAAGTGGTAAGAGTATGGAACTCAGGCGAACTCCAGTACCAGTCCGCTTCTTCATTTAGATTCTGGATTCTATTCAAATAGATTTTGATTGTGAAGGGGTTTTTTTATCAGACGATGAAATCCAGCTGTAGCTGTAATGTTGGAAAGCTTTTATTATGACTTGAAGGTTTTCACCAAAAGTTTGAGCTATCATTCTAGAATTAGTAAATCAAAAGTCCTAAATGCTTGAAAAATAAAGCTTTCATCATATTCTGTCACCTTTTTAAAGGTCTTTTCCTGGCTCGCCATTTGACAAACTATTTGACTAGTGCCAAGATGCCGCTCACTTCCTTCCGGGAACACTTTGACTGGAAAGCATCCCTACCCCTCCCTACACAGTTATCCTTTTTTCTTAAGTTTGGCAGCATTGAACCCTGGGAAGAACCCTTGAAATCACGAGACACCCGTTAGTAGTGAGAACATCGCTCTTAATCTTGTGATGAGGTGAGGTTATGGAGATTTGAACAGGGGAAACGAAGATATTTAGTATTTTCTCCGAGATTTGTACGATATCTTTTTAGATAACTTTGTTCACATCTAAATTGCCTGCAGATAGAAGCTTCGGGCCTCGGGTTACAACAAAACCAATCGAAGTCCACTCCAGACTGTTACAACCACAATCACAATGGCTACCACAAATGTCCCGTGAGTTTTTTGTAATCTTATAGTATTAAACTAGTCAAAGGCACATTGATTTAAATCATATTTGTACATTGATTTTTTATTTTAAAAGACCATTTGAAAGAGAGCAACCGAACTTCATTTGCAATTTAGATCGATCGGCTTCTGGCCCGATCATCCCGTTCCAGAACGTGGAAGCTTGTGTGTGCACAAATATATTGTGTTGTTTATGTGTACATTATCGTAGCTGGAACATTTTTCTTACGAAAATAGGGTAAGCATTTATTTTAAAAACAGTGTTGTAAAATCGAAAACTGAAGTAATGTCTCAGGGGGTTTGTCAGTTGGAAAGCCCTTGGAGGGGTAGTCACTGGTGACAATTGTCGAATTGTGCCCACAATCCTGGAGCTTCTTTTCTCTTTGCTCCACCCCACCTTCATTAATTTGTAAAATTATTTTATTATATTTGTCCACAGATGCTGCAATTGTATATTTTATATATGCTGCATTATTTATAATGGAGATACCCGAGCATAGAATATAGCATAGAATATTCTATTCTATATTCTATGCTCAGGTATCTCCATTATAAATAAATTTTGTAAAAGCCTGCAAGCCCATTAATTTTCTCTTTTCTTTCACAAAAGACCTGGCCTGCAGGCTTATTATTAAGTGACAGAGGTTAGGCTGGTTCCATTATGAGAAAAAAGACTGATATTAATTAGTTGGTCAACTTTTCATACAAGGGAAACCATATGAAATGTTTTATTTAAAGTTTTATAATATAGTACGGTATATATTAAATTTCTCTAAAAATGCACAAAGGCCAATATCTTGTGGTCATCAGTGAAATTAGTTAAAGAATACGTACTCAGTGTGGATTTCTGGGTGATGAACCATCCAGGGCTTTAGAATCTTACAATTTTAGAATTTGAACTTCATCAATAACTCTGAGAAGTAGCTTGGCAATGAAATGAAGGTTCACAAAGTCCTCTCAGACTGGTAATTGAAATTCAGACTTATGGCTTGTTGCATGATAAAGTTTTATTACCCATCCCCATACTTGACTGTGACTGTCTCCATCTTGTAGGTCTTGTTTTCAACTGGGTTCTCACACCTTAAAAGTTCCCGTCAGTCTACATGCGACCAACCGCAATCGACTGTGTGAGCGATTAAGGAAGAACCCAGAAGTGCCAAAGGGAGCAATGGTTTTACTCCAAGGGGGAGAACAAAAGCAGAGATACTGTACAGACACTGATGTTTTGTTTCGGCAGGTGAGGTATTAGACTTACCTAGTATGAACACCAATGTGTGTATATTGGTGTCACACAGGCAGAGATGCATACAGACACTGATTTTAAGTGTTCTACAGCTGAGGTGCAATTATGTTACAATGACAAACTAGACTTGTGAGGTTTTAGTAATAAGTACAATGAAAACCATAATTTAGACTCTGAATGTCAAACTGTGTGCTCTACACTAAAGCAGAGATACTGTACACAGGCACTGATGAAGTTATTTTTTTAGGCAATTGAGGTACAATTTTACAATGACAAATCAGGTATAAGTGTAATGATATACTGTATTTAGACTGGGGTGAAACTACAGTATGTTATATACATTCAGGACCTGAGCATACTGCTCACCAAGGACAGTATGTAGAAGATTTAAGGGTTCAAAGTTATGGATTAAATATTACAAACGAGAACAAGAAGAAAACCAGTTTTTACATAAGAAATACACTTCACACCATCTGGCAAAATGTGGTGACATAGAAAATTAGCCACAATTTATTGCTCCCTTGTTTGAAGCAACTAATGACTGGTAATTAAAGTATACTCCCCCTCCCCCCCACCTCATGGAAAGCTTTTTGCAAGTTAGTGTTTTGTACCACTTCAGCCGTGCTGTGGGCTTCTCACTATAAAGTTCTTAGACCTGACAGTTTCTAAGTACAAAAGTCTAAACTTGCAAAGTTTTTAATTTAACTTAGAAGATCGTTTCCTTTACCACTGGGTGTTCAGTTACCTGTTATGATTTGTTTCTTCAAAGATAAATACAATTTGATAAATATTATACAGTCATCCAGTATTTATGTAATGAGAACTGAACTCAGATGTTGTAAAGTTGTGTACAGTAGGACAATCTGAAATAATGGAGATAAACAATGCCAACTAAATACTAAGTACAGGTTGCCATCTTGGCTACCTCGTGTTCAGTGTCCCTGAACCTCAGGACGTGATGTGCAGTGTTTTATCATGTCACATCTCCCTTCTCTGAAGGAACAAAAATTTCAACGAAACTAGAACATACAGGGTAGGTCACAAATTGAGTGAGTCTGCACATGTCCAAGCACAATGAGCTATGTCTCAAAGTATTTTAGAGCAGTGGGTTTCTTCACAACTCTGCCCCTGGTTGTTACATAATGTTGTTTTTCACTTCCAGTGCCACCCTCACTTGCATTAATTATTTTGTACTGTTCTGCTGCATCTGCTGTTCTTCTGCATTTTGATTGCTAGTAGTCAATGGTTGTGGCTCAGATGTTGCACTCGGGATGTTCCAGACTGGAGTGGGACCCTCTGAAACTGACATTTTTGAGAATCATTGTTTCCTTTCTCTGGCTCTGTAATAACTGGTGGATCAGCTGCTGTTTCCTCACTCAACAGTACAAAGGATTCTGGTACTTTGTATAGGTGGCGACGATTTGCCTGTACACTGCTCCCTCTTCAGTGCACACCTGGTACGACCGAATATCTACTTGACTATCCACCCTTGCTTTGAACCACTTTTTCCCAGTGGTGGGTTTCACTCATACTATGTCTCCGGCCTGTAGGGGCCTTACCTCCTTGGAGTTTCTGTGTCATAGTAGTGAGCCTGTCGGGTTCTTGCTTGCACAAGCTTGTCTTGCACATTAGGCATGACCATAGGCTGCAACAGTCGATCACTAAGCCAGGGTAACAGGGTTCTGGTTCTGCGACTGTGTAACCTTTGTGCCGAGGAGGTCCCCATCCCCTCAGTGGGTGTGTTGCAAAAATCCAAAAATGCCAACTCTGGATCTTGGCCTGTGTCAAAGGCTTTCTGAAGAATGGATAATTGGCTGTCTTTACGCTGTTTTCAGCTTTTCTGTTTGCCTGCGGATAGTGTGGAGAACTTGTAACATGTTCAAAGTTGTAGTCACTTGCAAACTTTCGAAATTCATCGCTGTCAAACTGTGGTCCATTATCTGTGGTAACTCTCTCAGGAAGGCCATATCGCACCATGTGTGGTTTGAGCTTGTTGATTACAGCTAGTGATGTTGTTGGTGTTAGCCTGTCCACCTGGAAGAAATCTGAATATATGTCTGTAGTTATTAGGTAATTCTGGCCACAAAAGTCAAATAGGTCAACTGAAATGCTTTGTCAGGGCCGTAATGGAAGCTCATGACAGATCAAGGGCTCTTTCTGTTGGTCTGGCTTGTACATGTTGCAGGTGCTGCATTTGGAGATGTACTCAGTGATATCTTTGTTCATACCAGGCCACCTAGGTGACTGGGGTGCAACTTTGTCATAACATTCTGTGTTGCGCCTACTGGAATGACTACTCTTTCGCCTTTGTGGACAATCCCATTCTGAGCTGTCAGTTCCTCTCAAAAGGTAAAATAGTTGCGAAGCTGGGTTGGAACTTCTGCCTTACTATCTGGTCAGCCCTGAGTAAGTAAGGTGGCTAAGGCTCTCAAGTCTTCATCCCTTTCTGTTGGCAGTTTGATCTCTTGTAGTGTTTTATCCCGAATGGGGAGAAATTGGGCCATGTCGATTTGCTCTGCTTCAACTTCAGTTGGTGTTCGGGTGTCTGTCAACATCACATCTTCACAATCTCCATGGTTCTCACATCCAGTCATGGGAAGGTAGGCCCGACTGAGGGTATCAGCGATATAAAGTTCCGCCCCTTTCTTATTCGTCACTTCAATTTCAAACTTCTGGAGACGCAGGAGCATGCGTTGTAGCTGCTTTGGTGCACTAAGCAGGCCCTTGTTCATGATGCTCTCCAATGGCTTGTGGTCTGAGTCTACTAGCACTTTGCCGTCATAGGTGTAACCCTCAAACTTCTCCATGCCAAACACAATGGCTAACAGTTCCTTTTCGATATGTGCATACTGCACCTTGGTGAGGGGTCAGCGATCTTGACACATATGTAATGGGATGGCCTTGCTGGAGGAGACAAGCTCCAAGGCCACTCTGGAAGGCATCGCACTGGAGGACAGTAGGTAGGTCTGGGTCAAAAAACTTGAGCACTGGTGCTTGTGTCAGAGTTTGTTTGATTCCACTGAGACACTGTCCATGGACCTGGTCATCCCACACAAACTCATTGTCCTTCTTGATTAGGTCTTGGAGAGGTGTGGTAGTTTCGGCCAGGTTAGGTGCAAACTTCTGCACATAGTTAGCCATTCCGAGCACTCACAATATGCTTGCTTGTCGGTAGGCTGTGGCATCTCATGTATCACCTTCACTTTGTTTGGGTCAACCTTTAGGCCTTCTGCTGAGATCACATGACCCATGTAGCTCACTTCAGACTGACGGAACTGTATTTTCTCTACATTGAGCTTAATGCCCGTCTCACGGCATCGGTTGAGGACTGCCATCAACTTCTTGTCATGGTCAATTTGGGCTTCTTCATCCGTATCACCCAAGCCAAATACTAGTATGTCATCTGCAATGGCCTTTTGTCCTTCTAGGCCCTCCAAGGCAATGTCCATTCTTTTTTGGAATTCTTCAGGTGCTGGCGACACCCCAAATGGGAGACGCAACCACCGGTACCGGCCCCAAGGTGTCCCAAATGTTGTCAAGTATGTGCTCTTCTCATCTAAATGAATATGCCAAAACCCATTACTTGCATCCAGGACTGTGAAGATATGTGCTTTGGATAGCAGTGGCAAAACATCATCAATAGTTGGCAGTGGGTACACGTTTCACTTCAAGGCACTGTTCAAGGGTTTTGGGTCAATGCACAACCTGATCTTACCATTCTTCTTGGTAGTAATTACACTCGCTGAGATCCAATCTGTTGGACGGTCAACTTTGGTGATGATCTGCAGGTCAGATAATCTGTCTAGCTCTTGTTTGAGCTTGTCTTTCACTGCGACTGAGACCCTTCTGGTGGGCAATTGCACAGGTCTGGCTGTTTCGTCTACTTCCAAATGTAGCTCTCCTGGTAGTTTCCCTTCACCTTTGAACAGATCCTGATATTCTGCAGTAGCAGTGGATTTTGATAAATTGCCTGCTTTGCATCCACTGGATTCAACTACTAAAACGTTCTGTTTGTTTAAGGTCACTAACTGCATTTTCTGGCTTGCTCGCAAGCCCAGCAGTGATCTGTAGTTTCCCTTGAGGGCCTTGATGATGACAAACTCAACACTGTAGCCCCTGTTGTTTTTTGGGTTCATAACTCTTACTCTCTTCCTGCCAATAGGCGTCTCTTCAGATCGGTTGTACATGACCAGGGTTGACTTGCACTCCTGTAGGTCATTCAGTTGGTCACTTCCAAACAGGGCGACAAATGTCTGTTCTGACAAAATATTCACTGAAGCCCCCGTGTCTAATTGGAATTTCTCCTCTTTCCCATTTAGCTCCAGTGTGGCAAAGGCTCTGTTCTGAGAATCACTGATGTCCACCTGATTTGTGGATTCACAAGTTTCCACACTTGCAACATACTCATCGGCATCACACTCATCTTGCACACCATGCACACTAGCCCGGGCTTTACAGCAAACAGAAAAATGATTTTTTAATCCACAGTTATTGCATGTTCGGCCCCAGGCCCCACATTTGTTCCTGTCAGGTGGGTGAAATCGGTTGCAAGACTTACAACGTGGGAGCCCCCTTGTTCATCAATGCTCCTTTCTACTGCTATCCCCCTTTCTCCTCTGTTTTCCTGCCTGGTGTACTGTGGTTTTCCTATGCAATAACCTCGCCTCCTCCTGGGTGCTCATTTGTTTAAGTTGCTCGCCTGCTACTTCAAATGACCTCACAATGTCAATGGTTTGCTTGAGTGTCAGTTTCTGAGTTTGAAGTAGTTTCTTCCTAGCTGTATTGTCCTGTATTCCTGCTATGATTCTGTCTCTGATAAGAGAATCTGTGAACTGCTCATAATTGCAGGTCTTGGCTAAGCGCCTGAGAGACATATGCATCACTTGGCTCGTGTGGTTCCTGATCTCTCTTGTTGAAATTGTACCGTTCGAAGGACTCATTTACTTCGCCAATGCAGTAGTGCTGCTCTAATTTTGCAAGAATCACGTCAGGATTTTTCTGCTGCGTTTCATCATCAAAAGCTAACCCATCTAGAATATCTAGTGCGTCAGATCCGAGACTCGTGAGTAAGGTCGCTGCTCTGCGCTCCTTGTTGGATTCCGGATTTTGGGGTCTTTCAGTTTTGCTGCCACTTCATAGTTTTCCCAAGCACGTTTAAATGTTCTCCAGTTGTAGACAAGTGTTCCGCTTGAGATCTCTAATTTCTGTGGCAGCGGAAGGTTTACAGGTAATGGACAGAATTGTACACTCGTACTCGAACTCGCTTGACCAGACTGAGACTGGACTGGCTCCGACATTTTCTCAATTTCTGTTTTCGCTCAACTCGTGCTCTTGATCTCTGGAGAACGCGTTTCTGCCTAACTAGCAACAAGATAAATGTACTCACGAGAATCCCGCTTCTGACACCATGTAAAGTTGTGTAGGACAATCCGAAATAATGAAGATAAACAACGCCAACTAGATACTAAGTACAGGTCGCCATCTTGGCTACCTTTTGTTCAGTGTCCCGACATAGGACGTGATGTGCGGTGTTACATCACGTCACAGATGTAATGAAGCTTAGTCTGTTTTGAATTGTAAGTGATATTACTCTAATTTAAACATATAAGTCAGATTCAACAGACATAACTCTAATTTTGGAAATACTTGTAAAGAAACATTTTAATGATATCAATGTGATCTAGAGGTAATAAATTCAATTCAATTCAATTTATTATTTCAGTACCTTTTATATATTATACATTTACCCATATAATATAGTTAAACAGAAAAATAGGTACTCATGATCAGCCAACTAGCTGAAAAAACCAGAGGTTAGGCTAGTAAGCAGTTAGCTGAATATCTTATGCATATACTGAATAATATGTCAAGCGAAGAAAGTAAAATGGATAAAGGCTTTAGGTGCACATATAAATAAGATAAAAGCACGGGTTATGAATAGCTTTACATATTTAGGACGTAAAATTGAGCAGACCTGAAATAAACATACTGTAGGTACATGTACTCATGTCCTTAAGTATTATCTTGAGTAGTTTTGTTTTGGATTATGGAAATGAAATTTATCTTATCTATGAAACTCCTTGTCAGAAAGTTCTGCAGTTTAAAACACAATTAAGTCTTACTGCAGGAATCCTATTTCCACTGGACATTTGGTGTTCTGGAGGCAGGCTGTTTTGGAGTTGTTGATGTGGACACTGCTCGTGCTGCTGTTTTTGTTCCCAAGTTGCCAGAGTCTTACGCTGTGTGGATGGGAAAGTGAGTACCATTGACTGGCTGTAATAACTTAACATTTATTTTCTTGAAGTTAATGGTCATATTTTTCGTTTGTGTTGCCAGATACAGACTTTGAGATCTAGGATCAGGGGGGTGCATGGGGTGTGTATGTCCCCTCTCCCCCCACGGACCCAAAAAGGTCCGCATTTTGGGGTTTAATGAGCCGATGAAGAAGCCCGAATCCGTTTTATGGTGACAGTTGGTGCTACCATAAAACGAAACCACCAAAAAAATGCCCATAAGTGTGTTTGTCCCATAAAGTCCAAGTTTACGTAATTTGCACCCCCTCAACAAAAATCTTATCTACGGACCTGTAGGATTGTTAAAAAATGCCTCCCTCTTGGACAATAAATGCCGCACCCAATTGCCTAAAACGTTAGGGTAAGCTGGGGGCATTTATTAGAGGAAAAGTGGTATTTACATGTATTTAATTTGAAAATATTTGGAATTATCAGAGTGTTGTAACTTGATTTTGCTTGATGCTATGTAATAGAATCCCTGGTCTTGATCACTTCAAAAGGAAGTATGAAGTTGATGAAGTGTTCTACACCAATGAGGTACTAAAACTGTCTTTTCTGTGAGTCATATGCTTATCATTTATATATTTATAGATATCTCTAAAGGCCTTAGGACATACCTAGCCATTTCTTGACATTTGTGGATACACACCTCTTGACACACCTCTATTAAATAATTGCCTAAGATCTGCCATCTGGAAAAAGAGCTGCATTTCTCACCTGAATGCACAAGAACTTGCTGTATTACAATTAAGATCTCCAGCTCCGGACGATAACATATACATGTACTTTAGTTGGTTTTTCCTTTTTGTTTTGTAGATTGCAGAAGTACTGGAGAAGAAAAGTCCATCTGTTCTACTGCTACTGGTATTTATGCTTCTCTGTTGCAATTTGCCTCAGCTTCAGACTGTTTAGAATTTTGTTGGTTGTTGATGGCGTGTCGCTCTCACTGAGCAAACAAAGGAAGAGTATTGTTCTCAGTCCATGTTGTATTATGTTACTACTAATTTTCTCAAAGTAGTCTCAGTGAGTTGTTCTTATGTGTAAGTACAGTACTGTATAAAACATTCCATACTTGTAGTGATGTGTACAATATTATAGGTTATACAGAACCTTTTACACTGGTTTGAAGGTCCTTGAAGGACTGAACTGGCTTGGATAGATCCTGAAAAAT
>JAOBYE010719445.1:0-10636 GCA_025403585.1 Parazoanthus swiftii
AAAAAACCGGCCATAAGTGTGCTTGTCCCATAAATTTGGCTTTTAAAAGTCCAAGTTTACGAAATTTGCACCCCCCCCCCGACAAAAATCCTGGCTACGGGCCTGACTCAGTTATTTTTAATTCAGGGACGTATCAAGTAAAACTGTTGTTGAGAGTCTGTTAATATTTTTATGTACGTTTGTCAAAACATTTTAAAGTATTCAACGAGTTGCAAATTAACACAAGCATGAACCTAACCTAACAAATCAGGATTTAGCGAGTAACTGCCATACACTGTACTTCAATCACCGAATGGTTTCGAAATCGAAACCGGCCTATAGCTAATTATTGGCAGAAAAAATTGAGAAAAATCGCCCATAGCAAATGCAATTTTTGCTTTGAAACTACAAAAAAAATGGATAGGTTTTTCTATTTCTTACTGAAATGTTACTTATTTCTAACTCAAGTATCTTGTTTAGAAAGAGAACTTTTTTTATATTAACAAAATGTCATAACTAACACACCAAAAGAAAAATGAATGCTTTGCTTTCTCTCCATGGAAAAAAAGTCATATTTTAAGGAAACAAAAAAGTGTTTCTTTTTTTGAAAATGAGCTATTTCAAAATGCGTCATTTTTGTAAGTATGTTTTTCTGACACAATATCTGTAAATAGGGAAATAGGGGCTAACTTCAAATTACAAATGATTCAAGGAAATTCGAAAATGGAATTGACGGAAACAGCCATTGTTGCGGTCTTATTGAACTGTATTTATCATTGGTGGCCAAAACTTTAACTTTCATGATTAAAATCACGTCTTTGACCATTGCAAGAATGGGTACTTGCTTCTGACCTATAATTGTAACAAAATTCTCCGACGTGTTAACGTTATAAAGAAACAGCACTCGATTGAATCACACTGAGGTACGACATGCAGGTGCGTGTTCTGGACTCTAGGGCTAAATTCCACTTTAACCTTTTTTGTTTTAGAAATATCATTTTTCATAATTATGAAAAATAATATTTGGTACACTCGCGACTTTTCTTGCTGTAATCTTCAGTTATACAAAATTTCGTGCGCTATCAGTCCATTAAGTTTTCTTTCGGACTCACTTAACCATGTATATGTTGTGAATTCGTTAAGTGCTGTCGACCGACAAGAAATATTCGGCGATACGGGAGGTTAATTTGTACTTCAATGATCAATTAAGTCAAATTAACATACTAAAATTCAGCGGTTACTTAAAATATTAGTATAACTGTGGTTTTATTGAAAATGTCAGGTCTTCTATTTCTTGCGGTGCTTGCAAGTTCGAGCATTGTTCACCAGGAGGGTCGGGTTTTGTTCTATACTCAATTCGCTTGGCTCGAAATTTTCTTGAATACTTACTTGAAGAAATGTGTTTGACCCGAAATTTTTATTATACGTCAACGGCCCTCTCTGGTTATTTGTTTGTCAGTGATAAATATATGCTCGTAAGATATATTAGACTTCCCGTTCTCAGCTGAATCTGTTTGGCTTCAAATTTTGGTTGCAACAATGGGTCTTGGGTAACAGGAGAAAATCTTTTACTTTTCTCCGGAACATCGTCGGTAAGTCAGCTGAAAAGGTAATAGTAACTGAAGTATTATCAATATTGTTTTAAAACAGGTGTCTTGCTTGAAATTGCAGTATCTTTAATTTAAAAATACTACGTCGCTCGCGACTCTTTTGCATTTAGTCAAATATAATGTTTTGTAAGAGCTTCATGCATGATTTAAATTTCTTCCTAAATTTCTTGTACAGATGTATGTAGTTTTAGTTAACTGTACCTAATTTAAACGGAGCTTCAGTTGCGGTCACAGCCTTGTGTGTTTGCTTGTTCAAAATTGCTTGACAATATTTTAACATCTTCCAAGTCAAAATATGGGGTTTGAGTGTTCCGTTCATCACAAATTATGCATTGTTCTAGCATTTGCTCTGTTGCAAGATTAACTAATAAAACTTCTTTCTCTGCTGTTCATGCTGTGGAATATTAGAGATATTTATATGAATCGAGTTATTAGTTGTCAAAGGTTTTGTTGGATTAATCAAAATTGTGCATTGCTGTAATGGTAATCGGCAACATCTGGCTTTTTATCCGGTCCCAAAACTGCTCACGACCTTAGAACTTTATTTCATTTGCAATCGTCTTGGTTTGGTTGGAAAAGGAATTTCCTTGGTATCATAATTGGAATACATTTTGGCTCACATTTCTTTAAGTTTGTCGCTAGTTTGTTTCAGTTATCCCCGTAGATAAGTATTTTCTTTAAACTTTAGATAGTCTTAATAGTCTAGTATTGGTCCATTTTTAAATTTTTCACAGTCAGTATCATTCTGCTTACCTAACTATTGCCATAAACTGGTTGACCAAATCTTTCATTCTCGTATCGTCTATTGAAATTAGTTCCTGCAGGTTCAACTCCTCTGTGTTTAAAATGGGTCGACCTTTTACAATGCTGTCGAGTCTTCAAAATTAAATAAACCTTTATTTGTTGATGAAAAAAAATTAACAAGGTACGTTAAGACAGGAAGTTTGTTTTACGATGTACTGAGGTATTTACTAAAACAAGAAATGACGTCAGCTACCTCGAGCTCGTCCCCCGTTTAAAAAGTGGTTGTGCAGAGCGGGTTAGATGGGAAGAGTGTCTCGGCAGTACAAAACAAAAATGTCATTCCCAATTATTAAATTTCCTCCAATCCGCTATACAATTATAGCAAGAGGCTATAAAAATAGCCTTACTCGACCGGCTTTGCCATATGTTAAGTTCTTGTTTTAAAAGACTGAAACAGCATATACTTCTATCTCCTTTTTTCACTAAAATTCGTACTTTAACCGTTCCATATCATGTATATCACATATCATGTATGTGAAGATACAGTCTTCCTTGGCATAAAGTGCTCAATGCTGCAGTAGCAGAGCTAATTATGTATACGGAAATTGAAAAATCAAAGATGACACATCGATTTTCTGTAACTCTGAGTTTCGCGCCTAAGCGCTCGTCAGACAGATCTCTATTGAAATATCAGGAAATTATTGTTCCCAATACTTAAAGACAGAGTAGGAAGTCTGTCATTTTACTCACGGCGTTGACAATAGTCTCCTCACAGGCACTTTTGAACATAGGAACAGTTCAAGACAATTCATATATATTTTTTCTGAAAGCAGAACTATTTATCATAAACGTATTATTTGTTATATTATATATGTTGATAAACAGATTGACACGAAGAAAAACAAATGAAAAAATACGGAGCCGAAACCTCAACTAAGCGCCTCCGGCCCGAGTAAAAAGAACACCATTGCCTGAATTGTAAACTTTTATAAAAACATCGCGCGTTTTTTGTATGGCGCGAGAAGTAGTGCGTCTAGTAAATCGTAACACCCGAAAGTAAACAAAAAAAGTGCTTTGGAAAATCTTAAGGCTTTCAAAATGGAAAAAGAAACATTAATTGAAGGCGACGAACAAAAATTCAAAGGAGAACTACCGAATTTCAATTTAGATATGGGTTTCCTTTTCTAAAACAATCCAGTCGGTGAACAGGTTTGTAACTCTGAATGAAACGAAAGTGGACGAAATATTGCAAAATCGAATCGCCGAAAAACAAAAACGTCTTCGTGCCACTCAAACGTTTCTCTCGTGCTCTACGGCGCAACTTCCCGCGTGCATCCATAACTCGATAGACGCACGTTAAGCATGGACCATTTTAGTTCTTTATATTGCGCGGCCCTGTCGTTTGTGCATTTGCTGAAATAGTTTCAAATTACGTCAAGTTGTTTTCGATCATTTTGATCATCAACGTGTTATTTTGGGTATTTAAGAACATTTTAGACATCCGTTTTAACATTTTCAGCCATTTAAGGTCACATAAGGCCATTTAAGTCATATCAGCTTCAGTCATTTAAGGTCATTTTAGATCATTTTAGGTCATTTTATGTCATTCCTTCTCTTATATAACTAACGGTTTGCAATTTCCTATTGTGAAAACTTCTTTTGGCATTTTCGTCAGTAGCTAAGTCAGAAACTAATCAAACATAGTTCAAATCAGATCAACATTTTTAGTTACTTGTGGAGTTTGGGTACAAACAGAATTAAAAATCGCTAAGATCTGGGAACAGAAATTTCATTTTCTTTTCGTGAGAAGAATGAAAATACCAAGAATATCTAGACAACAAAAGTTAGCCAGCTATTTGTATGTGTGAACTAGTTAACCCTATTCAGTCCAGGGGGTGAGAATCTACCCCAAAAGGGTTTTATCATCAAAAATTTTGAACGATCTGGACTTTAAAGCTCAAATTACACGAATTTTCCTAAAAGTTTACAGGTAATTTTTCAAAGTGTGTTTCAACACCTGGCTGTTCTGTTGTCATGGTAACCAATATTTGGGAGGGAAGATTGAACTATACGGAAATATAACAGTTAAAAGATGTTATGATTGCGTCATTCAGCAGTTTAATGGTAGTATGCACTGCCATAAAGAACAATCGTACCTTTTACAAGGCCAAAGGAGTCTTTAAAATACGTATCCGTCGTGTATATATTGTCTAGGCAAAATGTACTGAAAACAACTTCAAAAATACTATTTGAAAACGTCACTATGACGTCATTACTCGTACGTGCAAAACACTACCACCAAAAGATAGAGTGCCTCAATGATCAATTGTACAAAGTTTCATCAAGTTCAGGGGTGTGGAATCCATCAAGTGGACTGAGAGACCTCAAAAAAGCTTGGACTGGATAGGGTTAAGTCTTAAGATGTTCAACTTAAACAAAGAAGATTTTAAATTCAAATTTTGTTGAATTCTTTTAATTTTGCGGTATTTACATTTTACTGGCTGCGTCTTTTTTTCGTTTGTTATTGTTCCAAACCTGGAAATTGAATTTTTCGCAAGAAAAACGAAAACAAAAGAATTTTATTTGCTTGTCAGCGGTCACAGATGTTGGCCCGGCTGTATCGAAAAAAAAAGTGGTCCTGCAAGCGTGCATCACGTGATCAACTCTGACATTGTCGTGCATCACGTGATCAACTCTGACATTGTCTTGGCATTTTTCGCAACAAAAACGAAAACAAAAGAATTTTAATTGCTTGTCAGCGGTCATAGATGTTGGCCCGGCTGTATCGAAGAAAAGTAGCTCTGCCAACGTGTATCACGTGACCAACTCTGACATTGTCTTGGCTTTTCTCATACTTTGGTTTTGCTCTCAGTTGCAGCCTGATTTCGAAATGGTGGAAACGGCTGAGCAGCTCTCAAACGTCACACTGAATAGCACATCGCCTTTGGCTTTATGTACTGGTGAGGAGCCATCGAAGTTAACTAAAACTACAACATATGCTGTGCTCATGATTATGTCATTGGTTGGCAACTTATTCGTTGTCGTTGTATTCTATTGGAAAAAGTCCTTTAGGACACCCGTGCACTTTTTCATAGTGAACATGGCCATTTCTGATTTAGTCATACCGGTCATTTTTCTACCACAGCAGATAGTTGAAGCATATAATGATGGCGTCTGGTTGGAGGACGGAGCAGTGGATCATTTTCTCTGTAAATTCGTCAGAGTATCTGTGGAAGTATCCTTCACTGTGTCTGTCTTAAGCATGGGTACAATTGCCGTCGACAGATTCTACGCCATTGTGTTTACGTTTAAACCAGCTTTAATTACTCGAAAGACATGCCTACGAATAATTGTTGTAATATGGATTACGTCTAATGCGTTTCGGGCGCACACATGGTATGGATACCGGCTGATCAAGGATGACGCTGGGGTTCATTGTGTTTTCCAGTGGGGTTCAGCGTCGGAATCGATAGCAGTGCAGAACATAGCTGACATTATATGGGTGCTCTTGACCTTCGTTTCCGCAATCGTGTTGACAGTGCTATATTCAAGTATAAGCATATACTTGTATCGACAGAAAAATAACATTCGTTTAGCCTCTAAAATAATTCAGCAGAGAGCGAAGGAAAACCGGAAAATCACGTTTATGTTAGCGACGGTAGTAGTCGTGTTTTACGTAGTGTGGTTTCCGTTCAACATGCTGATTATACTTTTTAACTTGCCGGGAGGTGTAAGCGTCTCATGCTTTTCGTTTTGGATGGTGCTGTATGTTTTTCCCATATTGTATCCCGTGCTTAACCCCATAATATATTTTGTGTTTAACGAAAAGTATCGCCAAGGCATGAGAGAGCTATTGTGTTGGCCCTGTAACAAGTGCACTCGCTGTCATCAAGGGTCAGTGCCACCTCCGGCTGTCATCCCAAATGTTGGTGACGTTGCTCAACAAGACCATTTCGGTGCTGAGCTCGAGAACACTGGAACTCGCGAACGACATATATCCAATGAACAACCTCGTCCCCAGTGTCATCCACGCGCCGAAATCCCCGATAGTCTGGGAACGAGGGTGCTCAGTGAGTTCAAAGCGGAAAACCGTTTAACCCCAATCAGACTTTCTTTTAACTTTTTCTGACTGGGAGGAGCCATTGCCCTATAAGTTCATTAGCAGTAGCGCTATCCGTACCAAAATTGTTGTGCTAATAACAATACAATATTTTTAATTAAGATCAGTTATAACGTCATATGACGTCAAAGTTACGCCATGCATTGTGAAGTTTTTTGCGGCCATCTTGGATTTTTATGACACCAAAAAAGGGTTTTTTGTGACTTACAATTAGTTGAAAACTGTTGGAATATACTTTTATTAGTACAGGCTACAATTTCACTGCAAAGAAAATCAGAAAATTAAGACTACGACACAAATTTAGAAAAATTGTCGCAAACATGTCACTCAAAACTGGTTGCCATAGAAAAACGTTAATTAAACACTACAACTTTAGCCTGTAAAATTTTGCCTTACTATATTCTAGGAAAAGTCACAAAACTTTGGAGTTCAACCCTCAACGGTTCGCTCTTTATAGAGATTTCCTGAATTATAGTACGGGCTGAGCAGGGTGCAAAACGGAGTCATATATTTTGCAACTAAAACAGTATACTTTTGTCTTTTCTGTTTTGCTCCTGAAAATTTTCACATTTCAGCCGGTATAAATTCATGTTTTCGGTAAAATTGCCGAGAAATGGTAGATGGTGTACAAATTGTGTTACAAATCGTGGTAGAATGAGCACCACTGACTATGCTAAAAAATATGTAACATAGCAAAATGGAAACTTGCGCGCATGCGCGGTGGTCAAAGTGGGTGGTCCACTCGGTTTAAGAGTGCTCCATACGCTAGGCACAGAGCATAAACTACATTAAAAGGTTCAGTTAAATTGGGTAAAACCAGATTAAACTGTTAAAATTGACACAACTGTTCAAAAATGAATACTTGAATAGTTGTATTCATTTTAATAGTTTTATCAATTTTAAACCTGTTAATATTAAAAAGCAGTAAAATCTAATTTAAAATATGGCTGCATGCATGTATGACCTATTTGCTATATAGGTGCAGAATCAAAATAGCTTGTATAAGCTAACTGAATTACAATACTTAAAGTCTTCCAGTTAGTTCCACGAAATAAGAAACAAAAGTTGTAAAAGTACATCACTCGTGAGGTCAGTTAATAAAAGTTCTTCATATTGTTAAAGTCACACAAGTATTCTACTTATAAGCCTCCTGATCATAAGCCCACCAAAAACTCTTACAAAATTAGATCATTTGCAGATCCAATGCCTACATTAACCTCCCTAAGTTACTTACGACTAATTGCAAACTGATTTAGTTTATCACTCATCTATGGTAGTCTTGTTTTGTGAGGAGGGTCTGGATGGGGGTACCTGAATATCAGTTATCAGCTAAATTTTTGCCTAAATGTCAGTTATTAGTCAAAATTCGCGATTATCAGTTAACTTACCTTATTGGTACTAATTTTCGCGGGCACTTAATTTCGCGAAAAATTTGTCGGCATATTTTCGCAATTTGGGTGCAAAATTATTTTTTTAGGGAATTAATTTTCGGGAAAACAGTTCATTTTGAGATTTTTTTTTGTTTTTATTTTGCACTTTTTATTCTGAACATCATTAACTCAATTGAATAAACCATAACACAACTTTGTATCGTGTACCATATACAATGTAGGCACAGTCAAATAAACGTTCTTTGCGATTGTTACCGTACATTATTAAGGTACATTTAATCAGTCAAGGACCATTGGCGTAAAGTAATTGAGGTTCTAATCAATTTCTAGGGTGAGCTCTATGTCGGTGAACGGGTCTTCTGGAGGGAGATTCGTTTGTCCATCTAAGAGGCCAGAGATCCCAGCTGTAGGCATGTCACAAAGCTTCTGTGTATTCTACACAATGCGTAGACACGTTTTTCTTCATTAAAATGAGAAAAAATTAATATAGTAGGGTATCAGTAAATTTCGCGACATTAAAGTTCGCGGAGACTTTTTCTCGCGTCGCTTTAAGTTCGCGATTTTTTTGAAATCGCGAAAATTGCGAAATTAAAGCGGCGCGAAAATTAGTACCAATAAGGTACACGAATTCGTATACTCTAGTGGCCCTAATAGTGCCGGACTTACACAAAATGGCATAAAATTAAATTAAAATCGACTAGTACTTTGCATACATTTCAGTAACGTCACATATTACATTATTCAAGGCAAAACTGCAAAGCTTATATAAAACAACTTATTTTAGTTTCCGACAACCGTTGTATGTATAGTATACTCAACTTATATCATACTGTTTTTCAATTTTGTTTGATTTGTTTGGAGCTCGTGAATTAAAAACAACAAAGTTGCAAATCCCTTTTGTTAAAACTTTACAAGTATCTACTATCAGTTAAGACAGCAAAAATATTGTCTAAATATCAGATATCAGTTTTTGGTAAACATCAGCTATCAACTAATCCCATCCAGACCTTTGAACTCTATGAGAACACTGTGACTATAAGCGCCTCTCTTAGTCTTGCAGGTAGCTTGATGTTGCTAACAATAATGTATATAAACAAAAACAGTAAAGCGCAAAAAAACTTGAAAAAGTTGTTCTGTTCATTCAATATAAAAAGTCTGAGACCTAACGAGTTACCGTGACTGTATTGTCAGTCTGTCTCAACTACCCACGAGTCTTGCCCTGCGTAGTTTGAATATAATTCATTGTATAATAACAAAAACCATAAAGTTTGAAGAAATTGTTCTGTTTAGTTACCAGTAAATCAAGTTTTTATTCGCAAGTGCAAATGATGGTGTGTGCTTGTGATTCGTTCAACCTGACTTTGGTTCGCCATTGCTTCCGAGTTAACAACATAAATGATTATCTGCCAATAAATGCTGCATGCGGAATATAGGGGTGGATTTAGGGGAGGGAACGACAGCCTTCCTCCCTTTCGTCACCAATCTTGGAAATACTTGAAAAACTTTGAAAAACCGGGTTTTGGAGCACAGATGCTACTTCGCCCCCCCCCCGCCCAACCCTCCCCCTTTCCAGAGTTGTGGGTTCGGCCCTCTTTTCCCGATATTTCTGGATCCGCCCTTGAAATGATTGGGGTCGTTCGGTTGCTTGGCCTAAAGAGAAATTTAAGAATTACGGTTTTTCGCAATTTCAAGCTTTTACTCCGGCGCATTTTACTTTGTTTTTTTCAATGTGGAAAGTATATTTCCTGCTCTGCTTCCATCAGAGCCGAGACAAAATGAATGACTGCTGATCCGAGTATGATCGACATTTTCTGCAATCAGTAAATTCATAACAGTTGTATATATTGAATAATAATTAGGCAAATGCTCACGTCACACACTTGTGAAGACGTTGGAGATTGTCAGCTGTTGCTTAGGGAGTCTTAATAAATGAAGAAAAAATAACCCCGTAGGCCGCATTACCATGTTTTTGATAAAACTTTGATCAGAAACCGAGAAACCTGAAATGTAAAACTCTTTCCCTTTTTGGTTTGGACATTTGTCTTGATTTGGACATTTTAGCAGGAAAAAGAATGCTATTTTAACCAAAGAAGGTAAGAAGAAGGAGGCACACTTTATTCTGTATTCGCCTAGCTTGTATGTAGGAAAACAGCAGTTACATCTTCAATTTAAAATGTTGTGTTTGGTTTGCGTGCACTACCTAAGTAAAGATATCTAATGTACCAAATTGTCAGCTCACTGCATGGGTGGTGAATTTGGCACACGAAAAAAGACGTATGGTCATAGCAGGCCGTAGCAAGCCTTTGAAAACTGGGAGGACGGGGGGCACCGCCGAAAAACGAAGGTGCGAGCTTTCTAGGGGGATCCGGGGGTATGACCCCCCGGGAAATTTTTAAAATTAGTTTTTACAAAAACGTATTTTCTGGGTTTTTTAAAAACGCAATTTGAAACAAAATTACAAGTAGTGTCTAAAACTAGTAAAATATTTCCCGTTTTTCTCAGACTTTGGGCAATTTGCTGAACTTGACACATTTGCTGGGGAAAAAACTGGCGGAGCACGGCCACCCCCCCCCGGCCTCTCTCCTTTCTACGGCCCTGCGTAGGAGGTTGGGGGGGGGGGGGCTATGGCGCATCAGTAACGGAAATTCTCCGACGTCAGTTTGGGGCGAAACCGAAAAAAAAACAGCTCATGCAAAGATTTATTACAACCGATATCAGGGCCGTAGCTAGATCCAAAATTTAGGGAGGTCATTTGCCCTCCCTACCTGACGCTAGTTATGGCCCCACTTTAT